>QEPC01003095.1:1856597-1872494 GCA_003113815.1 Sphenodon punctatus
TTTGTGATGCCAATTGGCCAGCAGAAATGTCAACCAAATATCCTCATTCTGTGCTGTGACCATCCCAACATCTCTCCCCCGCTTGTTACTGGGAAGTCAGAAACCTCTGTTTAGGAAAGAGCCAATAGAGATTCTCTTATGTCCTCTGTCACAGTGCTGCAGGATGGGATTGTGATGATAACTGGCCAGCCTGGATGTGTAATCTATGTCCTTGATTGCTGGGATCCTATCCCCAAAGTCCCAGTTATGTCCCTTCTATGCCCGCCTCAGGGCTGCCCCCTATGCCCGCCTCGAAGCCACTACTGATTGGTCCTGTAAAGCTGGAAGCATGAAGTAATTGGCCAGTGAATGTGTCTGTCAGTCTTTTGGGTTGCTCCACATCCTCCCTCCTATAGTCTCTCTCCCCCTGACATGCCAGGTGCCTGCCTCTGACTGGCACTGCATGTGCTGCTATTTATCTGAATAATGGTCTTCAGGGAGACAATTTCAATTGTTTATAAAATTGGGTGCCTTTATCAAATTGTCCTGTAGTTTGGCAGAGATGAGAGGGAAGGTATGTGATACATTCCTGCCAAATATCTTGTAAACAGGATGGAATATACAAATGTTACAGCTGGAAATGTATGTTCAAGTTAATGTCTTTTACCATCAGGGCCCTTCATCCAATCTTTCAGAGAATTGGCAGGTGTGTTAAGCTTATGGAGGGACATGATATTCATAGGTTTCATGAAAATTGGATGGAAGACAAAGATGTTGTACCCATGAATGTGTATGGAATGTTTCTTAAAATCACAACATTTAATTGCTTCTAAAATCTGTTCCCTTTATCAAATCGTTTCATAAATTGGTACAAATAGTGCCCTCCATTGTGGGTAGAAGCACCCCAAATGTCATCACAATTGAATAAGAAACAAAAATGTTATAGCCAGAAATACATTTTTCAGTGTTTTCCCTTTATTTCAAAAACAAAATGTCATTTTCTTTTCTATTTTCATTATTATATGTCGTTTTCGTTATTGCAATAACAATAACAAAAATTTGTGTTATCGTTATTGTAATAACGAAAATGACTTGCACACTCCTAGCAAAGAGGGCTTTGAGTGTGGTGGTGGCTAGGCAGCTCGGGGGGGTACTGGGAGGGTGTTGCCTAGAGGGCCCTCATGCACAAGCCATCCCCGTACAGATTTACATTGCTTTGTCCTCATGCTATGCTACTGTATTTGATGCAAACACACAGCTTGGAATTAGAAGGGTTATGGGGAGTTCTTGTATTAGTGCTGAAGCACTTCAGTGCATTGCAACCCCAAGGCTTCTCAGGGCACTTGCCTTTTACCTCAGCAATAGGATTTGCCTTCAGAAGCCTTCCAGCAGGGAGAACAGACAAGAGGGTTCATTCAAAGACACCATCAGTCAGCAGAGTGAGTGTATAGCGCTTCTGGAAAAGACTGGTTTGAGAACCCTGGAGCCCTCTATTCATCTGAAGAACAGATACAACAAAGCAACAGCTTTTACTTGCATGCATGCTGACCCCTCTGCTAACAGTCTGGCTTGATGGGACTGTAATGTATCAACATGCTATACACACAAAAGACAATTGCTAGCCAAGTCTCTAGTACCCAGAGGGAGCTGGTAATAGAATTTGGATCCTCTACCTTCAGCTCACCCATCCCTCTGTCAGTATAGAGGGGCTTAAAGGGGACAACACCCCCCACCACAAGGCGGACTGTGGTTCAGGTGGTAGAGCACATGCTTTGCATGTATAAGGCCCCAAGTTCCATCTCTGATTTCGGATCTCGGGTAGCACACCTGGGTGAGGCTTCTGCTGGGGACCCGGGAGGGTCTCAGGTAGCATGTCTGGGTGAGACCTCTGCCGGAGAGCAGGATTTGAAATCCTGCTGCTGTGGCAGGTTGTAACAATGCTGGGCTAAGATAGACCATTGGTCTGTCTCATTTAGGCAGCTCATTATATCCTAAGTTATAGCTACACCTGTCGGGGGTGGGGCGTGGAATCATCAGGGCCAGAAATGGGTGCAAGATCAGGTCCAGGCTGGAGAAGAGGTATCAGGGCAGAGTCCAAATCCAAACAGGACAGAATGGAAACAGGGTGGGTCCAACCAGAACCAATGCAGGGGGACACAGGGCAGAGCAGATACAGGCAAAGCAGAACACAGAACAGATTCAGAAACAGGAAAGGTGAGGTAAGCAGGTGATCCACCCAGGTTCTCCTACCAGCCACCTTTATATGCCAATTAGGAAGTTGGGTGGGCCAAATAACAAGACAAGGTAGGGCAAGGGCCAAGCAGGAGGCTAGAGGGTGTGGCCACAGCAGTCCTCAGTGGGAAAGCCTAAGCCCAGCCAGAGCATGACATTGGTATAGTGGAGCCAGCCACTGCCTCCAAGATCCCGAGGGCGCTGGTTTGAGACCTGGGTCATCACAATACCCATTTTGAGGTCACTTCACCCTACCAGAATGGTGTCAAATGGCAGCAAAGTGAATGGTGTGTTCAAAACGTTGGCTCTTAACGACTGGCTGAAATATGCAAGAGGAAAGTACTGTAACATACGTGTGCCCATTTTGGACAATGTCATTGCCCCTCGGATGCATCATGAAGCCCTTTGTATTAATGGGGACAGCACGGATACTGTTCATCGTCTCCATCGCCAACACACTGGTTCATAAAACCTCAGGTTTTTTATTTATTTTTATTTATTTTATAAAAGATTTTTATCCTGCCCCTCCTCCCCACAGGGCGGCTCGGGGAGGCGAACAACAAATTAAAAACAATAAAACAATAAAAACAATGTAAAAGTTAAAAATCCCACATGCAGGGAGAAAAACACACACACCCCAACCCCCCTATCCCCGCTACCGAAACCCTGGCGGAACAGCCAGGTCTTACACAAATGTCAAAATGACAGGAGAGTGGGGGTCAACCGAACCGCCTCCGGGAGCGAGTTCCACAGCACAGGGGCAGACACCGAAAAAGATCTCACATCGGTGGCCACCCGCCTCGCCCGGGGAACCTCCAAAAAGGTTCCCATGGACGATCTCAGGGGTCGCACGTGCACATGGCGAGTGAGGCGGTCCCGCAGATAAGCAGAATCTCTGCTTGCGTTACAGCAGAGGTTCCGAGACTCTAGGTCAGGATCCCAAATGGGATCACACCATCTGTGGATGGGGTCATGATCCCAATAGATATCTGATCGACTTTGCATATCGTTCTTGCTGTCTACTAAGAATGGGAAAATCAGAATCTGATTAATATGATTCACTCAGTTTTCATTGGAATCGAATTAATAAAATTCACCCGATTTTCATAGGATCAGATTAATTCGAGGATGCACTCACGCTCATTTACCCCACTCTCTGCTATTGAACTGTGCTAGGCTCTTCTTTGGCCCATTCATCATTCTAGGATTGTGGCTTAGAATGATAAATGGCTCGATTCAACTAAATAGGTTTGGTTTGAAATTTTCCCACTGAAGTCAATGGGAAAAAAGATACAATCCGATTCCAATACAATTCAACTAAATCCAATACTGATTTTGATCCGATTCAGATTTTCAATATGATTTCCCATCCCTACTATCTACAGGTCATGAGATTATTATATTTAAGTCTCAAAATGGGATCAGGCAGATAAAAAGCTTGGGAACTTCTGGGTTACTAGGATAGAGGTGGGCAACTAGCTGCTCAGGAGCCACATGTGGCACTCAGGTACCTGTACTGCAGCTCTTGCCAGAAGTGGCTTCGGGGGGTGGGGTGCATGGTGTCCAGTCGTAGCTCCCTTAGAAGCAAATGAAGCTTTTACATGCCCACTACTGCCAAAGCCTCCTGCAGCGGCCAGGGGAGCGCACCATCTCCTAGATCAGGGAGTAGGGATGGGCGAACGTGGTTCTGAGTTCGGACCGAACTCGACCAGTTTGGTCAACCGAACCAAACGTCCGAACCAAACTCGATTTTCAAACCAAACCGAATTTCCGAACTCGGCTCTGTTCACCCATTCCTAAAAGATAATATTCCATTTAGTTCAATGGGGTTTGAATTTCTGAACTTTGTTCGGAAGTTCGGAGTTCAGACCAAACTCGAATAGTTCGGACGACCGAACCAAACTTCCGAACCGAACCAAATTTCCGAACTGAACCGAATTTCTGAACTCGGTTCTGTTCGTCCATCCCTATAAGGGAGATGTTGCATTGGCCTCTATCTGGGAAGACCCTAAACTGCAGCTAGCAACACCTTCCCTCTGGTGTCTTGCACTCAGGGCTGGACTTGGGCCGAGGCAACCTAGGCTGTCACCTAGGGCCCACCCCTGCTGGCTGCCCGCTAAATTACCCCACTTCCGGTTACCTCCGATTACCTGGCTGCGGCTGGCTGGATTAATTAATGTGCCCTGCTTTGTTGCATTGCTGTGTCTGGTCTGTGTGCCACCCTGTGCATCCTGGATTTTCAAAATGCCTTCTGACAGCTTTCTGATCTCAAGAATATGACGCTTCCTTCTCCCTAGCTTCCAGGTTAATCCTCCCCCCATTCTAGCCCTTCCATTCTTCTCCTTGTTCTGACCTCCTGGCACCAGACACTTCCTGGTAACTAACCACTAGTAAGAGGCGTGTTAAGGACTGACATAGGAGCAACATTTTGTGGCTTGAGGGCTGGGTGTGCATGCATGGCTTGAGGGCAGCAGCCTGAGACGTGCCTAGGACAGCAAACATCCTAAGTCCGGCCCTGCCTACAGTGGAAGGTAGATACAAAAGTGAAATCACCGGGGGGCGGAGGGGGTGGAGGTTTCAGTTCATTCAGATTTTACAGTCTCTTTGGCAAGAATTGGAACATTGTACAATGGGTGCACACAGTGCGAGAGAACTGTCCCATTACTTTTGAGCCCCCCAGACTTCTTCATGTTTACTGCCTTTCATATGCGTAACTCAAACTTATGGGTTTTTTTCAAACAAGTGATTGCATTTTCAGAAGTTCCTCTCAACCTTTTCAAAAGTTCTTTAAATAAAAATGGTGTCTTTAAAATAAATGTTTGACAAACATTTACGAGTTATAATATTGTTGTATTTATTTATTAAAATTTGGGGACTATATATATGAAACTGTAATGTATCTTGTGGCTCTCAGTGATGTGAAAATTCTGGTATGGAGCTCTTGGGAAACTTTGACAACCCATGCTCTCTGACACGGTTTAGCAGTTCTGAGGGCAGCAGTTTAGCAGTCCAGTAGAGGGCAACAGCATATATTACGTACAAACAAACACATTAATCAAGTCATTCCAGCTGGTTAATTACAGCTGCAAACAACTGCTTTGAAATCCAGTAACAGCAACTCCTTTTGTTCACTCTAAAGCCCGCACTGAACTGTGTAACTTTAGACCTGCCTTGACGAGACTGAAGAGGAATGGCACCAAGAGAAAACTCCTTCCACACCCATGACCAATATTTATTTACACTCCCTACTTTTAAGGCCTGGCCAGTCTTCCCATTATCACAATAGCAGGAATTCCAGATTTAAAAAGCCATTCACCAGACTTTAATTGAAAAATCGGAAGGCAATCGAGAGTCCATGTTGCAAGGCAGATTTGCTAAGAATAGCTTTGGTTCTGTCTGCATGCAGGGACTTTTATGGGACTAAATTCACCACAACTATCAGAAAACACAAATAATTCATGTGTAAGATAATGTACTAGAAAGAGAGGAGAGTGCATGTGCCGGCTTTCCTCTACACTGTACTTACAAGTATTGTCATCTTTTTGCCATCTGATGTGATTGACAGATTTATTCACATTTAATGACCAGATCTTAACAACACCTTAGAGATAATGTCAAATGAGTAGAACTGTCATCCGATAATGGTCTTTTCCCTTTCAGACATATACAGAGGCTAAACCAAAAAAACTCAGATGGATAAACAGATATCACAGAGCGTGTCCTGACCCAGTTTTCCTGACAACAATATGGTTATCAGGACTGCACGGTAAAAGTCATAAGGTTCACCTTTACATTGGTACAGTGCTTTCAGACTGGCTCAGAGGGGAATTATTTCATCATTGTTTCTGCCCACAAGGAATTAGCTTATTCTGCTTTCTGTTAATAGAATGTACCCCCACCCCACCCCCAACCCGGCTTCTGACTAACCTTTCTTTGTCGTGACTATTTAACCAATTGCTATAGTGGAGACTCCCATCTGTGGGCTGGGATCCAAGTGAAGTCATGCCACCTGCGGATGGGGCTGTGATCTTTGCAAGTCTTTACTGCTGTCTGGTGCCATATGATTATTTACATCTCAAAATGAAGTCACCAATGCAACAATTTTGAGAACCACTATCCCAGTGATCAGCTATTCCTAGCATTCTCAGTCTAGGGGCTGAGACAGCCCCTGCCTCCTTTGCCATTTCTTAACTCCCAATGCGAAGATGCCTGCCTAAGACAACAGAGACAGTGTGCGGTTGCCATGTTGGTCCCAGGGGACAGAGAGGGGAGACAACGTAATTCAAATGATATCTTTTATTGGACCAACTGCTGTTGGTGAGAATGGGCCCTTCAGGCATGTAGAGTAGCCAGTCAGAAATATATACATTTACTCAGAGTTTCAAGATAGGGCTGGATACCCATTTTAACTAACTAATGATGGAACTCTCTTGCCCTCACCTCAACAAGTATTTGAGCAGATAGTGGACACTTGCAACACAAAAATCTATCGCCTTTATTTGATAGCCAGATTATATATACAGACAACTTAACCTTCACTCTTCCCTGTCAGCAGTATAGTCAGGACTAGCACGAAGAGTTGACATACGCATAACAGAGCTCCAAGATCAGTGGCTTTGCCTGTATAGTCCCATTTAGAGACTTAAATATAATTTGCAATAAAGAGATGAAAAGAATATTAACTGGGATTGTGACCCCCATCCACAGCTGGTGTGGCCCCTTTCGGGGTTCTGACTTAGGGTTGTTCTGAGTAGAAAAAAAATAATTTGTGAGTATTCTCCGAGGGTCTGAGGAGTGGTCCCGAATGTTCGGGCTGCCCCCATCAGACCCTTGGAGGATACTTGCGAGTTTCCAAGGCCGGGGAGATGGCGGGGGTGGAATCAGGGGTGGAGTCCTGAAGGGTGAGTGGGTGGCATAGCAGGGAGGTCCGGGCAGGTTACTTACCTTCCGGAGTGCTCCTGCGTGATGCATGGCCTTTTCCCGGCTTGTAAGTTTGAAAGTAAAAAAAAACCCACCACAACAACAGTATGTTCAGAAGGGCCTGAAGGGCCCTTTGAGCATGCTCAGTTTTTTGTTTTTTTACTTTCAAGAACTTACAAGCGGGAAGTGGTCATGCATCACACAGGACCCCTCTGGAAGGTAAGTAACCCACCCGTGACCATCCTGCTAGGCCCCTGTCCCCCTCAAGCACCAGAAGGAAGGGCCCCAGAACTTAGCAAACCTTGGCTAGACTTCCCTCTGCTCCCCCTTCCCTGATCCCCCGCTAGGCCAACCACTAGGCCCCCACCGGCTTACTCCCTCCCCCACCAGCGGGGGCCAGGGAAGGGGGAGCAGAGGGAAGTCTAGCCAAGGTTTGCTAAGTTCTGGGGCCCTTCCTCAAAACTTCGGAACCTGGGAAATCAAGGCCAAATGCACTGGTCCT
Source organism: Sphenodon punctatus (assembly GCA_003113815.1). NCBI lineage: Eukaryota > Metazoa > Chordata > Lepidosauria > Sphenodontia > Sphenodontidae > Sphenodon > Sphenodon punctatus. The sequence goes on from QEPC01003095.1 coordinate 1,864,231, forward strand.
TGGTGTTACCTCAAGGAAAACCAAAGTCCGAGTTTCAGTACTAGTCCTGACCCACCATTTGTAAACTCTGTCCTAGGTACCACAATTAAAAAATATTTCCACCAATGTAAATAGCCCTGAGACAGCATGAGGTTTGTCATCTACCCTTGCTCTAAATGGATGTGTTTAAAGGAGAGGAAAAAAGAGAGCATAAAATCAACAAGGCTAACTGAGTCAACATGAAATTCTAATTTTAGGCGACATTTCTTCCACAAGCATCTGCTCTTAAAGACGTCCTGTTCTCCATCATACGACAAGGAAGAGACGAAAACAAAATACTCCATTAAATCTTCATTATCTGCTTGGCGGGCAATTCAGGTGTCCTGCTACATCCAGGCCGGAAGACTGAGACACAGCAGCTATCTGCAATAGTGATGGGGTTCTTGTTTATCTCTTCTGCAGAACCATAGGTGGTGGGCAGAGAGAACATAAAGCGTAAGATCCATCTCTGCCCCAAGGAGCTTGCAAGTTATACCACCCCTACCTACCTTATTGGGGGGAGTGGGGTAAGGGTCTCTCTCTATAAGTCTGCAAAGCCATTGCGTCAGCTAATGGCTCTCTCCTTTAAACCCACCTCTAGTCGGAAGAAATACCTAAACAATACTCATTGGCCGCAATGAGGGATCTGTGTTCGCTGCATTTTCTTCATTGCCACCAATGGGGAAAATACAGTGAGCACAGGTACCTGGCAGAGCTGAAACGAATACCTGAAAAGCAGGTATACCCGTCAGAATTGCAATACTTGACCCAACAACATCGGGTACTAATCGGTCCTCAGTTAGTGCCCAATGGGCTACCCAAGTGACCAATTTACCATTTTTCATCCCAATTTTTCGACTTCTAGTATCGATTCTTCCAACTTCCCATCCCGATTTCCCCACGTTCTGGTACCAACTTGGCATTAACTAATCATTAAAACAGTAACTGGTCAACAGGAATAACCCAGTATTTTCAGGTATTCGGGTGCCCAACTCAGTGCTGAGGTCAGACACCCGACAAATGACTCAAAACTGCCAATATTATCTGCGGGTGTAAGAAATATGCTCCCGGTTACAGCTCTAATCCTCAGCCAGGACCCACAAGCCACTTACTCAAGGCTTCAGTGATACTACTCCACAGTAAGCTGTCTGTGGTTCACAGACATTGATGGCAAAGCCGCTGGTGTGCAGCAACTGTGGCTTTTTAGAGATCTCATTGTTACTTTTTTGCTGCCCAGCCCATGTCTCTCTTCCCTCAGTCTCAGCTGTCAGCTCTTTGGGACAGAGACACAGTCTTTTCGTTATCTGCGGTGTATGCTTTGTCTAGAGTGTATGCAGCATCTAGGCATGATGCCAATGCAAATATGGCACAACAGTATTGTCCCTCTGAACAGAAGCCACAATTTGGGGCCTTGTCAAAACAACTTGAGTTCCCATACCAAGATGGGCCCCGTCCTTAGACACACTGGAAATCATGAGCTTGACTTTTAAAAAAGCAAAACATCAAGATTATTTATTTAATTTGGATTTATATCCTGCCCTTTCCTGCAGGCTCAGAGTGGCTTATAAAAATCAATACAAATAAGAAAATTCCAATTAATACCACCACCACCTTCCCAAACCCTATCCTTGCCCACCAAAAGCCAGGACAAATAAACAGGTCTTTAAAAAACAATTATTTTCATTTCCCGTCTGGGTTTCTCAATCTTTTGGGCCACGGCCCTTATGTTTTCAAACCTTGTCTACACAACCAGGAACGAAGATCATTTTTAAAACCTTGGTTTTAAAACTGAGATTTCCACAATTTTCTCATCAACACCTTTTAAAACAAAACAAAAACCCTAAAGTTACAAAACGCCACAGGTACCATGGGACGGATGGGAGCACCTTTTCACCACACTTTGCATGCCCCACCCCTTTGGAGCATCATGATATCACAAGAGTCCATAAAAGGCAGGACCAATCAGAAAGGGGTGGCAAGGCAAAGATTCTCCCACCCCTTTCTGACATGGCCACCCCACTCCTTAAAGAGACACTCTGGCAGCAACCCTGTGACTGGTTACAGAAGGCATAAGAAAGGGTGGCCTGTAGGGGTGTGCATTTTGTTTTCGTTATTATAATAACAAAACTAAAGAGGGCACTTTCATTTTCATTATTGAACAACAAAAACAAAAGAACAATAATGAAAGAACGAAAAAAAATTGTTTTGTTATTACAAGTTAATAGGAAAACACTGAAAAACACATTTTCAACTATAACATTTTTGTTTCCTATTCTATTTTGATGAAACTTGGGGAGAGAATGTGCCCCCAAAGGAGGGCATTATGTGTACCAAACTTCAGAATGATTGGGTAAAGGGAACTGATTTTATACACAATTAAATGTTGTGATTTTAAGAAAAGCTGCATACACATTCCTGGCTCCAACTTCTTTGTCTTCCATCCACTTTGCATGAAAATTGGATAGATTATGCCTCTTCTAAAGGTTACAATCGCTGCCACATTTAATAAAGATTGGATAAAGGGTCCTGATGTCATAAGCAATTTACTTGTAAATGCATTTCTGGTTGTAACTTTTTTTTCCATCCATTTTACATGACATTTGGTAGAATTGTATCTCAGACCTTCAGGATCATCTTTGGCAAATTGTAGAAAGATTTGATAAAGGGTTCACATTTTATAAGCAATTGAAGTTTCCCTCTTAAAGACTTTTGTTATTCAGGTAAATAGCACATTCCATAATCAAAAAACCTCAGCTTTACAAGAAGAGTTAAGGCTCTTGCAAATTCAATCATTCCCTAAAAAGCAGGGGAATTGCAAGTTAAGGCTCCCACCTTAAGTTCCGTGCCATGTTAGCAGTAAAGACATTGTACAGTCTCACATATTGTGCTCACTTACAACTTAGGCTCCATGCACCCGTGCTTTGCCTTCGTCTTTCAGCCCCAATCCTCTTTGCATGTTGGGGGCCACACTGAAGCTGGGGACAGGAAGGCATGAGCTGGCCACTCACCCCCTCTGTTTCCTCTTTAAGATAGAGAGAACTTAGGAGTTCTGGCTCCCCCTCTTGTCCCCCCTAATCTACTTGGTCCCAACCCTGTAACAGAGAACTCAGGACTCCTGGCATCCAGCCTGTCCACCCCACTATAATCCAGTAGGCTGCACTCCCTTCATAGGCAACTCAATAGTCCTGGTTCTGAGCCTGTTTTCCTCTCCCCTGTTCTCAAACTTGTAACAGACAACCCAGGAGTCCTGAGTCCAAGTCGCCCCTCTAACCCTGTAGCCCCCACTCCCCACACAGAGAACTCAAAAGTCCTGGGAAATACAATGTTTGTCTGTATGTGTCACATGGAACAGAAGCGTGTGTGTGTGCAATGACAAAAGAAAAAGGAGAGGAAATGGAACAACAGGGAGGGAGGCTATTGAGAGTCAAAGGATAGGGAGTCAGCTATGGTAAGTGGGTAAAACGATAGAACTGCTTCCTCAGATATCCCCATCAGTCTTCCAAATGTTATTTCACTCAAAACCTTATTATTGTAGCTGCTTCGAATTCCTCCTGGCATTCCACCCACTTACTTAATACTATATTGTTCCCTGTCATTCCAACCATTCCACTTACTGCATCTGGTGCCTTCCTCATCATTTCACACCCTCTTGCCTTACCCATGTACTCCCAAAGATGCAACTGTGTTGTATAATTTCACAATCACTTAACTGGATGTTGGAATGACAATAGTATTTATTTAGAAATTGGCACTGCTGTTGCCTCCATTCCTTCCAATGGCCATTCCGTTTTATTAATTTCAATGCATACCCAACTTAATTTTAATTAAACATTTGTATATGACTCTACACTGTTTCACTGTGCTCTGGGAAAGCAGTGGAGACTAGTGGGTAAGAGGGACGGTTGTGAGCCATTAGTCAGTTGTCCCATTCTCCCCAACTGAAATGAAAGGATAGAGGGAAAGGGGGGGNGGTATTTTCAGACGTTACGAGATCACGCTCAACCACAGTGAACCACGCTCAAACCCGCGGCAGGGCCAAAGCGCCCTGAACGTCTGTTTGGCAGCCGCCAGATGTTCACCACAGTCAATACCCACATGGGGTCAATTTCAACCACGCTTCCGGGGCTCCCCGCCGGACAAACACCGCAAGCGTGGTCAAAGAGATTCCCGGTGGGAACCAACAAAAAGTAACCTCTGGCCGGCAACCACGACCCGGACTCCCCGGCGAGATTCCGGGCCATGGTCAAATCGGGTGAGTGCTGCAGCTTCATTGGCAGCGGCACCCACCCATCTCCCCAGAGGACGGGCGGCGTGGGAGCCGGGGGTGGGGTGGGGCCGTGGGGCCACACGTTGCGCCGCACGGCCCTGCCCCCTCCCCGATTCTCCACCGGGATCAGCCGGCACATCTGTTCGGGGCTTCTTTTGGCCACCGGGGGTGGTTATTTCATTCACCCCCACTGGGGATTCACTGTGGTGAATAGGGCCAGCGTAACGTCTGAAAATACCCTAAGTTGTAAGTGAGCACAATATGACAGACTGTACAATGTCTTTACTGTTAGCATGGGATGGAAGTTAAGGCAGGAGTCTTAACTTGCAAATTTAATCCTGCACTAAAAAGCATGGAAATTGCAAGAGCCTTAACTCTTCTTGTAAACCGGAAGTTTTTTCATTATGGAATATCCAAGTTTTTGTTAAATACAATGCAATGGAGAAAATTTGTCTTCCTGGCGCAGTAGAATGCTGAGCAGCATAACCACTATCAAAGCAGGGTTTAGGGGAGGTTAAGGTGGAAGAGCTGCTCCCTTCAGTTTAGAAGGTTGTTATTTCCTTCAAATAGCAAGCAAGGTTTTACTTTCCTTCAAATAGCCTTTATTTTCCTTCAAATAGCAAGCAGGATTTTTACTTGCAGCTCCCTGCTTTACTAAAATACAAAAACTTTGGTTCCGTTTAAGCATTACAAACTTCCCAAAACTGCTCTCTATGACCTCTCTAGCTCATCGCTTGTACAGGAGTCTTCCACTCTACTCCCCACTGTCAAAGCTGCTCTTTTCCTTGTGCAACACTGGCCATTCTGCTTTCTAGGACCTCCCCCTATACATGGCTAGTTGACTCCTTGCACAGGGCTCCCTGACTCTGCTGTGTCCATGTACCGGATTCTCCACCTGGCATAATACTTCCCATCCTGCAGCTCTCCCCCTGTACAAAGCTCCCTCACACAGTTCTCCTCGATCCAGGGCTTTCTGCCTGGCACAATTATGCCCATTATTCTGAAGCTCTCTGTCTCTACAAGACTCCCCCACTTTACTCCCCCTTGGACAGGGCTCCCTTTCTTGCACAATGCTGTGCTGCCCACTCTGCAGACCTCCCCCTGTACTGGGTTCCATATTCTGTATCCCCAATAAAGCTGCTCCCTGTAAAGTGCTCCCCCTGTGCATGGCTTCCACTGTGGAAGCTATTTACAAAGGCTCTGCCCCTACTCTATCCCCTTAATGCCCCCCCCCCTTGTGTATGTTCCTTCCCTACCTGTTCCCCCATAGGATTTCCCTCCCTGGGCTGAGTCTCGCTCTTAAGAGTCTTCCCAAGAGGACTACACTTGCCACTCTGCCCCACAGGGTTGCTCTGCACAGGACGCCACCATCTCCCTGCCCCCTCCTGCAGAACGCCCAGTGTATCAGCCCAGAGCCACCCGCTTCCCCCCACCCCATTCCTTAGTGGGGTTGGGAAAGTCAGAGGGAGAAGCACTGAAAGAAGATAGATTCCATCACACCTGTAACTTCCTGTCCCTGTGTCTGAGACAAACCTCTGCCCTCTTCCTGCACCTGGGACCATCCCAGGCAAACTCCAGCACTCCGGCCCCAGCCATGCTCTTCCAATAGGGCGCCCCTTTGGAGCCGCAGCCCAGACACCCCATGTTTTTGGAGGGGGAAAGGCTATCACTGAAATCCATGCACTCTGAAATTCTGGGCGGGTTTAGGGGGCATGATGAGCCACCCCAAACTTCACTGTGGGATTAGCTAGCTCTGTTTAGCCATCTCAGTGTCCCTGGCCCCCAAGCCGAGACGTCTGCTGTGCAGAATCAGATCAGAATGACCTTCAGCTCTCTCCCTTCCACAGGCCTTGCTCTCCTCCTATCCCCCACCAGATAAGCTCTAAATATGGCTGACCAGTCACTCACACTTCCCCCTGGGAGGTGCAGCTCCCTCTCTTTCCCTAGCACTGATAGGCTCTGGCAAGCAGTACCTGCTGGGAGTGCTAGTCCCCAGTATTCAAGACTGTTTGCTTTTAAACAGTATCTGCATTACAAATAGAATGTTCGCAAGCACTCCACACTCAGGATGGTCTCCATAGGCTAACATTGAATTCTCAAGATGTCATAACTTTAAAACTACTAGCCAGATTTACAAAAAGTAAACCAGAAGGCACCCCCTGGCAGCCTCCTTGAATTTTCTAAAAGGCTTTCACCTCCTCCCAACCAACACAAAACCCCTTTACCTTGCCGAGATTGGGACAGTCTAACTTTTGAAAAAAACAGGCTTTCAAAGTTGCAGTTTTCAAACTGTGATATCTCAGCTGTTAGCCAAACGATTTAGCTGAAATTTTGAAAACCTGAACCTTTTACTCCAGTGATCCTTCACCACAACTTTCATAATCCTAACTTTAATCATGTCAATTTTGTAGCAAACAGAATGTTGGGGCTTTATAATGGAGGGTATAACACACCTTAATTAGAGCGCTCCCACACTCTAATAATAATGCAGTGCCATTCAGAGACAAGCATGGCAGGGGGGAAGGGGCTCTAGAATGGAGGGGGAACAGCCCAACAGACTGACAAATACATTCACTGGCTAATTCCTACGTACTTCCACCTTTGCAGGACCAATTGGTGGTGGCTTCAAGGCGGGCGTAGATAGTAGATAGATATAAACTGCTGTTCTTTGGGCCTGCTCTTGGTCTGTGGTTATTTCTGGGTTTGGTCAGAGTGTTTTCTCAGCCTTTGCCAGCAGGCATTTTGTGTGTCTGTGCTAGAGCTCACTGCAAGAGTCCAGCTAGCTACATAAATTCAATCCCCACACACCTGGGGTGCTGCCCAACATCCTCCTTCCCCCCTCCTGGGACATTCTCTGCAAGTTGACGGACACCCACACACACCTGGGTACCCACCCAGACTAAAGCCTGTGCCCATCAGCAGAGACAACAGATCTCCCCTCTGGCCAATTGGCTTGACATTTCAAAGAAACCCCGGCTGCGACAGAGATACGATTGGTCTCTCTTACTGCATGCTTCCACCTTTCCAGGACCAATACTGGGCTGCTCGGAGGTGGGAATAGAAGGGACGTAACTGGGACTTCAGGCAGCAAGGCAGCGGATAGCATCCCAGCAGTCAGGAAACATGGTTCACACATCCAGGCTGCCCAATTTTCATTACAATTTAATCCTGCAGCACTGTGACAAAGGACATGATAGTCCCTTATTGGCTCTTTCCTAAGTAGATGCTTCCAACTTCCCAGTAACAAGTGAGGGAGAGGGGTTGGGATGGGTCACAGTACAGAATGATATATGTGTGACATTTCTGCTGGCCAGCTGGCATCACAAACACATCTTGTACCACAGTGACAAACATAAGAGAATCCCTGGCATAGGCTCATTCTCTTCAGATGATGTGCAGGCTTATAATACTAGGATCCTTTATCAAATCTTTGTGATATGTCCCCTTCGCCGCCGCAATGGGGCGACGGGGTAATTGTCCCGCCCCCTCCATGAGAGGGAGGAGACGGGACAGAGGTTTTGCCGGCGGAGCGCATTAGAGCGCTCTGGCCGGAGACGTTGTTGCCAGGCAGACTGGCGCGCGGGCGGGAAAGCACGCCGCGCCGAAATGGGGAACAAGCCCCGCCCCCTTTAGAAGGGGCGGAGCGGTTCTGGGCCACGTGGGTGGCAGATCGTCGGGGGAGAGCGAGAAAGCAGCCCCACCCACCTCACCTCTAGCACTGTGGTAGTTACTGGTTGCCCTTAGGGAACCGAAGGGGAATTTTAACGACTAACCTGATTTAGGGTCGTTTGTTTCGCCCCTTCAACAGTGCAGAGTAGGCTAAATAGGTTTTGATTGGCAATTGGTAATTGGCTACCAACTAATTATAAAATACTGATCTGGAAATGATATTCATACTAATTTGACAACATACGTACAGACATAGATATGAATTGGAGGAATTCGACTAAGAGAATTATAATGTTCCAATGGGTATGAT
>QEPC01003095.1:1926884-1969942 GCA_003113815.1 Sphenodon punctatus
GCAGGGGTCCTGCGAGTTAGACAGTTAGGGGTAGGGATAGTCTGCTGCCAGGTCATCTCCTTAAGAGATGGGGTACACCCGAATGCTAGAGCTTGACCGGCCAGCATCGCGGTGGACCCAGGAAAGGGGTGGGGGCCGGTTGAAGGGCCCCAGGACAGGGGCGGTCCAGGGTCATCACCGGCTCCCCTCAATTCCTTCCTCGGGTCATGGTAGGAATGGCCTCCTGATCCGGCCGGTGTCGGCCCGACAGGTGTGACATTGCAGCAGCTATAGTTAATATTGTTGCGGTACTGAGGGGCATCAGACCGCCTTTAGTTTACTCTACCCAAGTTATACGTTAGAGTTAGGTTTGGCAGGACCTGGAGGGGCATAGCCCCCTCCCCCCCCGACAAGGCTAATAAAATATTGGTGCGGCCTTATTTTATCCACAAAACAGTGTCACGGGTCTTCTTTCAGGGTGCGGGAACAACAGCCTTTTCCTTGCTACACACTGTCTTTGTGCTCTCCCAAAGTACCTAGGAGGGGTGAGCCGTGAAGAATGAGCTGTTTAGCTGCAGCACAGAGCAGAAGATTTGGGGCAGATCCAACTGCTCTCCTGCATGGACTACAACTCCTATAACTCCATGGGACTTCTTCTGGAAGGAGTTTCCAGTGTGAGGGGTAGGCAGGACTCCAATCAGCCCCTGGACGTGAAAAGGCAGCTGTTGCATCTAAGCACTGCAATGTATTAAACACGGGGAAACACGGGTGGCTATACAATGGTGTCAACACACATTCAGCCACCCCTTTCTGTCTAAAGGCACCCCACGTGTGGCTGTTGGACAAGGCTGGTCCTGGGCTCCAAGCTGTCTAGACGGGCCTGCCCTGCATCTTACTTTGTTGCACCTGAGGCTGTTTTTAGACGAGCGCGGTGGCACCCGCGCTTGTTTTCAAAAGACCCGGCAGTCCGTTCTACACATGATGCTGCCGAATACGCGCATGCGCGGGCGATGCGCATCCATTTCCGGCCGTGTATGACCGGCCTCGATCGCCAACCCGGTCAGTTCGCAGCTGGAAATGGATGCCGCGTATTCGGCGGCAGCATCACGTGTGGAACGGACTTCCGGGTCTTTTGAAAAACAAGCGCGGGCGCCACTGCGCTCGTCTAAAAACAGCCTGAGTCTCAGCAGCGGACACACAGGTGCTCCTCAGAATCTCAACAGCCAGGATAGTTGAACATTGGTTCTGCCAGCCAGTCACAAAGCAGGAAAGTATCGTGTGCACACATGCATGTGTCTCTCTTGTAGCTCTCAGCCATATGAAGATTTTAGCATTGGGAACTTTGGCCACCCTGATCCAATGCCCTTCCAAAACCAAGAATCCTAGTTATGTTCTTGTCAGAAACCCCACCTCCCCCAAGATCATGCTGCCAACCTCCTAACAACACAGGCCAGTGGAACTTCCAGGTACCCCAGCTCCCAGGCCAGAGTCCTAGCCATTAAGCAGTTCCGTTTCCAATCCATTTTCCATGTAGATTTTACCCAGGCAGAATTCTTATTGCAGCCAGTGGGAGGTTTGTCTGACTATAAGGAGTCAGGACTTTAAAGACGTGGTCTTGGGATTCAGTGAGGTCTATTGCCCTTGGTTTAGCCACAGCCAGCTTCGTTGTGTGGTTGCTCCAAGACACTTTAAGAGAAATTCACGCAAGAGAACATGGACTGAAGTTTGATTTTCTTGCAGAATTAAATATAGGGGCTGTCAGACACGCACACACATGCATAGCCCTAGCATCAGTCTCTATCTCTACCACCACCCAGCAAGCTACTACAATCACAGCTCTGTTTAAGATTACCGATGCCAATCTAAACAGTTTGTCTTTCATTTGTTTGCTCCACAAACAGCCTTAGGCACAAAGAAACTGCTCTGCTGGTCCCACAAAGACAAGCTGGGCTCTATCTCTGCATGTCCAGGACTGTTTTATAAGTACCCTCCACCCTCTGGTCTTGCGAATGACATGCTCCACAGAACTTAGCAAACCAAAGCTGATGGGGCCATGCATGTCTGTGCAACAGTGAACTTCCATCACATCCGTAGGGCAAAAGGAGGTTATAGCATGTCAGAACATATTTGAGACACAGAAGAGTAATTGGAAGTGCCACATCTCTCCGTGATTTAGTGTTCGTTAATGGTGGCATGTCAAGGATGTGTAGATATTAACAAACAAAAGGGATCACTAATGCCCCTGACATGAGGATTCTGTTACCTTTGAATGAGCAATAAGTCTGATTATCCAGTTTGTTAATTGTGACTCAGACGGGAAAGTTTTCCCTCCTGAGGGATACAACAACTCGGAAAGCTGTTGCTGTCTGATGGGGAATCAGAAGTTAGTGCAAAGGCTCATCCATACACCTCTCTAGCTGCCCAAACCCACATTTGTTGTGCAAGATCCTTACCAATTCCTGTGCTCCTTAACTGACTGTTCTCTGCCACCTGATGCAAGGAGATGGCAACTGAAATGCAGGGAGATCAGCAGCATGTAAGGCAAGGCAAACCCAGATTAAGGAACAAGAAGGGAGTTTGCAAGGAGGAAAGGCATTCTGAGAATAAGACCAACAGAGATTGGTCAAAATAAAGGAACAGACTGACATTACAGAGTTAGATCCTCAGCTGATGAACTTCAGTGGAACTGCAGTGATTTTTACCAGCTGGAACTGGCCCCACTGAATGCAATGCAATTTTGCCAATTTACATCAGCCAGGGATCTGACTCTGCCAGTCAAGACATTCCGTGTTTGAGCCAGATAAAAACCTCACACTTCAGAGTGAGATCAACTGCTACACAGCCTAGAGAGAAACCACTGGCCAACTGCATGATGGGAGTCTTTTTGCCTTCCTCCAAAGCATTAAAAGATTGGCCAGTGGCCGAGGTTATGGTCCCACAACAGCAGTAGCACTGCAGCGTTACTGAAGAGGGTGCCCTACTTTGTGCTTAGTATAACAGGCTGGCATCAATGAGTAATTCTAATTTGTGTGGCAACAGCTACGTGCTAGTTAGTCTGATCAGCAAGAGATTTTGGGGGGGAGTGGGCAGCTCAGAAGAGCAGAGAGTCTTGCAGGAATGGACAATATCCAGCGCTGTGCCACAAAGCCATTGCTGTGCAGAAGGCACTGGCAGGCCGTCGTTTGTGCTTCCCCCTGCCCACTCTCCCTGGAATGCAGAGAGCACCGCCCAGCCACAAAGACAGCATTCTTTATTTCTTCTGGCCAAATGCGTGGAATCTCCTTACGCTCCGAATCCCACACAAACACATGCACGCGCCATCTGTGAGATTTCTATATTGAAAAGATGCGTTGTTTGAAAAGCCCCCAAATATACATCCAACCTAAAAATAAAAAAAGGTAATTTATATAATGCAGTAGCAAGGGGAGCCACTTTTCTTAATCATGTACTGGCTGGGAATAGGGTGGAGGACGGGTGGGCCGAATGTAGAGAAAAGAGGATTTAATACATCTTTCCCATCTCTAAATTTCTGCAATTCTATTATCTCTTCTTCAAATCCCTTCTAAACCCAATTTGCGAGAGAGAAAGCTATCATCATTGGTATGATCTGAAGGGGAGAGCGAGCGAGCGGGCTTTGCAACATCACAGAACTTAATTTGTAGAGAATAGCAAAAAAAGCCAGCCATGAACAACAATAATAATAAAAAACCCATCATCATCAGATCTGACAGTAGCTGCAGAGCTCTGACTATAAGCCATTTTGCTTGAGAAGCTGAAAACCATTACAGAGAAGAGCTAGTGTGAGCAGAATTTTTGGAGTGGATGCTGTATGTTCCAACAGCACAAAACTGATGGTAGATGTTTATTGTTTAAACAGGTTAATGCATCTGACTGAACTCCCATCCATGATATGCTTGGTTGGGGCAGCCAATACTAGTTTATGTTTGCGACAGACATGAAAACATGGAAATATTTGCATGATCAACTGTAGTGGTGAATTCCCAGGTGCCTTCTAGATGATTACTATTACCTTTATTAATTATTATGATGATGATGATTATGTATCACCTATTCTTGTGAAATTTGTATTTTTAAATCTTCTTTTCTACTATGGCTTTGGCTATGTTAACAAATGAATGAATGACATGACACGACATGACATGAAAACATGGAAATATTTGCATTGGTGAAGTGGTACAAGATGCAAGAAATACTTAATTACATGTTTGTGCACACAAATACTCGAAAGCAAGCATCCCGTAACTCACTGGAACTCTGCATTTGTTCACACAAATGCAACGTTTAAAGCAAAGTAGGAGGCAGATTTCCCCCTTTCCCCACGGTATGTACTCGTGATTAGAGAAGTACTTACTCTGGAATAGTTTTACTCAGGGGCAAATGATCTTGTGAGCAAGGAGAGTGTTACTTAAAACATGTAAAGGCGTTACCCACCACCATGAATTGTTCACACAGCCATTCAGGGCTGGACCCAGCGACAGATAACTTAGGCAGTTGCCTAGGGAGGCAAATTTGGAGAGGCAGCCAAAAAAGGAACACCCCAAAGCCACCACCGCCATCGCGGCTTTCACAGCTGAACCGGGATCAGCTCAGCCGTGCAGACTGCAGCAGCCGGCTTCCCTGTGCTTGCCTCAGGCATGCATACACCAACCCCCGCCACATTTGCCCTCTGCAAATGCGCAGAGAGCAAATATGGCAGAGGCTAATGTGCACATGCCTGTGGCACGCATAGGGAAGCCAGCCACCACAGTACGGGCCACACAGCCCACTCGGTCCTGGCCCGCTCCCTTTACCCACTCATTCGCCCACTCGACTGCCCCCATCCCAGCCCCACCTCCAGTCATCCCAGCCCGGGGCAGGTGCCAGGATGGATTTCTGGGAAGCAGCTAAGGATGCGCCCCCCGCCCCCCCCCTTTGGGTGTGTAGGATTTTTAAATTTTGTTTTCCTATTTATTTAATTGTATTTTCTATGTTCTTTATTTTTCACCCAAGGGGGGAGCCCAATGTGGCTTGGGGAGGTTGTGTGTGGCCTGTGGGGTGTGGCTGAGGGTGAGGCTTCAGAAGTGCCTAGGGCAGCAAAAATCCTAAATCCGGCCCTTCAGCTGAGTTTGCAGAGAGGTGGGATTTGGGAAAGCCTGCCAGCAACAGAGCAGAAGTCAAAGCCCAGACTCTGCAAAGGGCAAACACTTGGAAAGTGGATTATAATACAATGTACACAAACTAACCCAGGGCAAGATAGTGGGGATTAGCTTGTTTGTGTGAAGCCCCTAAATTAGGCCCTTTTCACACAGACACTCTAACACTGATAAAATGGGTGTTACATTTTATTATACATGTTGCAGGGCATCCATAGAGCACACCTGCAGCCCTGCAACATGTATAATAAAATGTAACACCCATTTTATCAGTGTTAGAGTGTCTGTGTGAAAAAGGCCTTTGTCTTAATCCTACCTTGAATATACTGGTGAGGGGCACTTGCTGTAAGTAGCAACGATGAGACGATGGCTTGACGATCACACCAACTCAAGTGGGTCTGAAAATAACTTTCCATTAACTAGAGGGCAGTGATGCAAGATATTCATATGCAGATGCTTTGCATTTAGAAAAATTAGCACTTTTCCTCAAAAGAGCTCATAAGCAGCCCTCAGAACATTCTTGGGCATTATCCCAGAAATGTGGAAACTGAGACAGAGGTTGCTATAAGAGCCATTCAAAGACCAAAAAAGCAAGTCCATGGCAGAGCCAGGAACAGAACCCAGAAATCTTAGCTCTCAGCCTCCTTTTCTGACCTTGGGATTTGATCAAAATACCCTTGCGTCTGTCTGACCTTGGCCAAGCCACTTCTCGGTGTCTCAACTGGCTCCCCTTCTGTAAAGAGGAGGTAATACTACTGTTTATCCAGCTATGTGGGGATAATAAAGTAGGCCTATGTCCTGCCAAAAATCTCAAGCACCTGCATAGCTTTACTAACTGATGTAATTCCATTATGGGAATGGACTACTTGCAGGAGGAAGGCTGCACTACTGCTTAAAATATTGGGTTCTTAATGCTTATGTAGCACTCTGGACATTTAATGGATCATGGGTAAAAAAAGGTCAAACATACACAAACATCTTTGGGTTTTTCAAAAAGTGACTATTGAAACCACCAGGTGCTTGAAGTTCAAGAGTCCCAATAAAGACTTCTTAAAAAGAAGGCTGATGTTCAGAAACTGCCCCAGCCCATCCCCATCCCCTAAGCACTGTGTGGCAGGGCATCATAGTGCCAGCATCAGAACAGCAGGCATCCTGTCTAAATAAAGACTCATATCTTGTGCTGAGGCTAAGCAACCTGCAGACATTTTGCTAGCTAAAGGTTTGTATTTAATTAATGACACCTGGGAAGTCACATGACAGGAAGAGTACTTAACCAAGGAACCGAACCCTCCGCAGATGGACAAAGAGGAGAGAGGGCTGCAGAAGAGCTGGAACTGAGTTCTGAAGAGAGGCAGGATTTGGAAAGCCTGCCAGCAACTGGGCAGAAGCCCAGACTCCTAACTAGAGGAGGGCCACACTCAGGAGGACCTGGAGACCCAGCAGGAGGAATCCTTCATTATACATGTATATTTGTTATTTGGACCCTAAGAGGGATTTGTGGACAGTGTGATGGGCCTAGGACCCACTCTTGATGGGAGAAACCCCAAATTGGTGGACTGGGCAGGCTGAAGGGGTAGAGGAGGCCAGAACCCTAAGCGCTTTAAGCACATAAAGAACAAAGACTCTGCTATGGCTTTGGCTGGATATTGAGCACCTGTGATGTAGTAGGCACACTGAGCTATACTCCCCAGCATAAGAGTCTGGCCATCCGCCAAGAGAATTGGCAAGGTGCTGCTACGCACCGGATCTCTGAAAGTTAGGGCCCTTTAAAAGAGGTCCCAGTTGTGCACCCACCTAAGCAGTAAACTCAGCTAATCAAAAAACCAAAGAGTTTTAAAACCTTAGTCTAGATGGCAATTCCCAGACTTTTTCCTGCATTGTCCTTTTTTTTTGGAGATTAAATGTAAGCCCACATCCCGGACAGCAACAGAGACATGTGAAGTATATAATGGGTAGATGGCACAGCCACACTTGAGACCCAACCCAGTTTGAGCGCATCTGGCTTAGAAGAATAAGTTCCACCATGACTAAGTCACTTCTGAAAGTTTTACCATCAGGGTGGAGAGCCTTCAGCATGTGGGCTAAATCTGGCCTACGTCTGTTGCTTTTATTTGGCCCCTTTCCAGTTCCTGGATCTGGCCCATGGAGCTTGTCCCTACCCTCAAGCACTGAAAGGGTGAGCTCAGGAGAAAGGAGTGGAGAGGAGGGCATGCACTCAAGGATACACCTCCCCTTCCTTCCCTCATCCTGAGCAAAGAGCTAGCTTCCAGGAAAATTCCTGTTTAAGAGGAGCACTTATGGATTATGTACATTCATTGGACAGAATTCCAAAGCGAGGCTTCTACATAAATGACAATGGTGCGAAATATAAGCACCCTCTGGGAGCCACCCCCCTTGTTGTTTTCTGTGATCTATTAAACATTTCAGATTAAAGCATGGAATAAAAGAGGAGAGCTATCATTACAAAGCATGGCTAATGACAAAGGAAAAAGAATTGAAGATTTAATGAATTAAAAAGTTAGTCTATTCCAGAGATAAACTCTTCAAATGTTAGCTTTAGCACGATTACTTCATTTGCAAGGCTATCGCTTAAATAGTGCTTTTATATAAGCTTGGATAACCATCCCTAATCAATGGAGACTGCCAAACTATATTCTCCGAGTGGTTTCTTCTCTTTAATGCAGGTCACTCATTCACACACCTGAACAAAGCTTTTCTAAAACAACACCACCACCACCACACAGGTTTACAGCTCCAATCCTCATCAGATAAGGCATGTGCTGTATCAGCAAATCTGCATGCAAGACCCATTCGCTTTCCAGGGGGCTCATATGTAGGACATCAACACACATATTATCCTCTGGAGGACTGGGCTGTGGGTGTTCTTAAATGAGATGCTACTCTGCATGACCACCCATAAGCCACTCATCCGAATACGCATCTGAAGGTGGAGCAGGGGACTTCATGCTCCCATGAACAACGCAGCACCCAGGGCCAGCCTTTGTAATTGTGGGGCCCCATTCCCTAAGGGCACACCCCAGTTCATGGGGTGCTCCCCGGCTCGGTCTGGGGGCACTACCCGGGCCTGGGCTCGGGTACGGGTGGAGGGGGCACTCCCCTCTGCCCATCCCCAAGCCCAGCCATTTTGGGGGGCACTGAATTACCCCATCCGCCACCGCTGCTGGCCTGGGCCCGCTCCCGGCCCACCCACCGGCTCCCTGGGTTGGGCGGGCACCACAGCAGCAGATTAAAACTACTGCCACGCCCACCACTACCATACGATGCCAGGGAGTGAGGGAGAGGCAGGGCCTCTACCTCTCCCTGGCCCCCTCCACTGCCTGTCTCGGACTCGGCCAGAGGGAGAGAGAGAACACAGAGGCCCCGCCTCTCTCTCACTCCCTGGTCCCCTCCGCTGCCTGTCTTGGCCAGGGAGAGAGAGGTGGGGTCTTTGCTTCTCCCTCACTTCCTGGCTGAGACAGACAGTAGCCGGGAACTGGGGGCCCTGAGCGCGGGACACCCCCCCCCCGAAACGGGGCCCAGGGAAGCCACCCCAAACTGCCCTGCAGTAAGGCCGGCCCTGGCAGCACCCATCCATGGCCACTCACATCATACTGCTGGGAAATCGGGAATGCTCCGTGTGAGGCAAGCCAAAAAGGTGCATGGCATTGGGAGGACATGCAGCCCTTGCCCGTATGAACTGGGGTAGCCAGCCACGCCAGCAGACTAGTCCACTGCTCATAGGCAATGGGCATCATTGGCAGGGGACACAGCCTTTGGATGTGACAAGAACTGGCCAGGAGCGCTGCGGAGCCCAGCTTCCCCAGCACTCACGTCAGGAACATGTCAATTGCAAAGGCCAACCCACCCAGCATGCTTCCCCCTCTGTGGAAGGGGGAGTGCATAGTGGCTGCCATGGTAGCCACACTGGGAGCCACCCATTAGAATCCCTCCCCATGCACTCCACCTCAGTGGCTGCTCTGCATCTGTGTTGAATGTTAGACCCCTTGTCTCTCCCTCTGTTCCCCTTCCTAAGTCTCTCCCCCAGCTCCTGTCTCTCATATTGTAAGCCCTAGGGGCAGGGACCGTGTCTATTTTATTACTTTGTAAAGTGCCAGGTACACTGCTGGCGCTATATAAATGTTTGTTAATAATAATAATAATAATAATAATAATCTGTGTAACTCAGTGGCCACGGACACCACCACCCCCAGCCTTGCTTGTTAAACACCACTCAATATCTAGAGTTGAACTTTCTTTTGTTTTACAGCTGTGGCTCTGTAAGATTAGAATTGTTTGGGATGGGAGAGACCAAACACATTATTACAGGGGAAATTTACCATGAAGCAGAGGAACAAGAAAAAGCTTGGAAATAAGACACACGCTTTCCACAAAAAATATGGGATCCATTTCTCAATGTGCAGTAAAACCTATTAGTGAGATCAGTGACTAAGGCATCACAGAAAAGAAAGTCAGCATGAATGTAATACTGAGAAATTGCCTGTTAATCACACCCACCACAGTGAACATAACTCGCTTCATGCATAACTTTATGTTATTGTTTTGAAGTTATATCCTGCCATTTTCCAGAAGGATTCAGGGTGGCTTGGTATCTTGAGATTTACTCATTTAAAGCTCATGCAATTATACTTTGTAAGTATCTGTTAGGGAGAAAAAGTCTCATTAAACTGAAATTAAAATAAGAACAAACAAATGGCCTGAAGACCACATATGTCCACTAACAGAGCAATAAAAGTGGATAACACTGGCAGTAGCACTTCACACATGCATGAGTCCTATGCCCCAGGTTTCCAGAACAGAGGATGTCATTTTTTAGCATCACATTTAAGTAGCTTGCTCTTGCTAACTAATTAGTTAGGAAGAACTGCAATGCCCTGATGATGGACATTGGCAATGGAGAGAATGCAGCAACTACCAATGAAGTCACCTACGGAAAAGTACTATGGCACTGATGCCCCAATTCAGCAAAGCATCTTATATCTGCCACTTAACGGAAGGGGTGGGCCACTGAAATGCAGGGAAATCAGCAGCTTGTGTGAATGCCTTGCCACTGAATGAAGCAATCACAGATTAAGGAACAAGTCTGATGATCAGCAAAATGCCCCAATTCCATGTAACACCAATGGTATTTAAACTCATCCTTAAACACTTTGCTGAACAAGGATGCAGAAAACAGGATGCTAAAATAGCGTTCACAGAAATTATTCTAAAAGCTGGTAAACTAAAAAGAAAGAGCGTTTGATAAAAAAAGAAATTAGGTAACAAAAGATTTCTCTATTAGACCATCTCTAGCAGCAGGATAAGAGATTCCACTGAAGGAATTATAATCTTCTGAACTGCACTGGACACTTCCATATGGTACTACTGTACATATTTAAGCTCCAATCCTTCAAGTTGTTCTGCTTCGATGGATCACAGCAAAGGCAGAACAATTTACAGGATCAAGCCTTTCATCTTACCCCAAGTATTGTCACATCTTATCCTCTTGGATTCCAAGAGCATTTAGAGAAAAGGGAAGCACACAGCAGGGCTGTAAATTGTGCATGTCTCTGCACGCTTCATGGAGCCTACATTTCTACATGCTGGAAGTTTTCAAAATAGTCCATTTCCTCTCTTTCTTTAGACAATTAAATGACCGTTTCAATCTCTTTGAAAATAAAGGTCACCATTAGAATAGTTTGTAGTTAGACTGCTATCTTGCATGAAATGGAAGCAAGAGATTTTAAAAACAGAATTTAAGGAATGGCACAGGACGATCAGGATCTCTCCTCAAAAATACTGTGCAGCTCAAAATGATCCCAAAGAGCATGCTTGTCTAGGTGGTGATCAGATATAGAATAGCATAGCTGGTTACTCTGTTGATGGAGAGATTTAGCCTAGGGCAAGCCAAGAATCCGTGCGAGTACAATTAAATGGGCTTTGTCTCTTTCTAAGGAATAGCAGAGCACAAATCGCAGTGAGCAGATGGCACTTATGTCAACCTTCCATGGGGACATATTCTCCTACATCCCTTTGGTGCTTTGAACATCCCTCCCATAGTCACCAATTTACATCAGCTGAAGCCCACTCTGGCCCAAGCTGCTTTGCTTTTAGAGACATCTCATGGCTCTCCCTAAAATCCTTTGTGGATTGCGACAGGATTTTTGCTACAAGTCCCTGCTCCGTCACATTCCTTCTGGCACTCATTCATTAAAGTTTAAAATGCAGGCGTGATTATTAGGCAAATTGAATACTGGAAAGCTAGGGCTATCAGTCCATCACATTTCAGAACTTCCTAGTACAAGCCATTAAAAAAAGACCATATTTCATTCCTAATCAGACCATAAAGCGGTGTTAGTATGAATTGTTTGTTCCATGAAGCCAGCCCTGGTGCTTTGGCTCTCCCCAAGAGCCTCGGCCCACTAGCAGGACATGTACATCCATGCATCATTTCCCTTCTCAGAGCCTATGGCCGAAACGTTGTGCCATGTAGCACAAAAACACTGAGCTCCTTACTCACCTTTTACAATTGACCTTACTTGGGCCAAATCCCTTTAAAGTTGATTTCCATGGAGACCCTTGAAGTCAATGGCAGTACCACAACAGAGGGGAAAATGGGAGCTAGGACTTCAAACATCATCTGTTGTGGGTGACAGGTTGATGTGCTTCTTGAAACAACTGGCCTCATTTCTTCCTCAGGGCACCAGTAGATTGAAATGGGAGAGGCTGATAAAAGCAGAAGCCCCTAAAGACTAAGGCCGCTTTTAGATGATCGCGCTGTGCGCTTACGCGGGGTTTCAAAAACCCCATGAGGAGAGATTACACGTGACACCGCCGGCAATCGCGTGCCTGATATGGCGCCGCGCATTCTTTTCAAGCTGCGAACTGACCGGGAGCCTGATCGAGGTAGGTCATTTGCGGCTTGAAAAGAATGCGCGGCGCCGTATCAGGCGCGTGATTGCCGGCGGCATCACGTGTAATCTCTCCTCGCAGGGTTTTTGAAACCCCACGCGAGCGCACAGCGTGATTGTCTAAAAGCGGCCTCAGGCCCTGAATGCAGAGTTAAAGAAGTCTGCAAAGCTACTTGGCTTTATTGTCACAACAGAGCTCCACAACGGGATGGGTCACTAAAGGCAAGAGACCACTGAACATATTATGTCACTGCATCCAGCCAGGTTCCCAGTTTGCCCTTCACATTCACACTAGGGATATGCGAACGTGGTTCGGACATTCGGAGTTCGGCCCAAACTCAGCAAGTTCGGGCGGTCGAACCGAACACCAAAACCCCCTAACAGTTCGGGCACATTCGGATGAGTTCAGGCAGCGTTCGGGTGGGAAAAACCTGGCTGGCAGGCCCGGGGGGGGAAGGGGTCAGCTGAGATGGGGTGGAGACTGAGGCTTGGACTAGCAGCCAGCCTGCCCAATCACCATCCCTCTTTTCCTCAGACCACTCGCTTGGCAGACTGCGACTGACCATGGGCTAGGCTGCACAGAGCCAATGGAGTTTGTGGTAAGGCAGGCACAGCAAGTAACAAAAGTAATTGCCCTCCCCCCCCTTCCATATTGTTCTGAGCTAGCCACTGATCCTGTCAGCGGGCGTTTTCAGAACTCTTCCTCTCCCAGCAGTTTGTGTTCCTCCCAATCTATTGCCATCCTCCTCCTCTTTCACCCATTTCCACACATTTACCGCCATAGTTTCATTTATTTAGATTAGATAAGATAGATTTAGGTGCTATTTTTATTTTTTACCCCTCCCTGTGTTCTTTCTCCCTCCCCTCCATTGAATCCTTCCCTCCTCCCTGTATATATTTCATCCCTGATTCCCTTCCCCTGTTTTTGGATTTATTTAGAGTAGGATTAGATTGATTTAGGTTTCATTTCAGTTTTATACCCCCTCCCTATGTTGGTTGTTGTGAGTGGTCTGTATCCCTCCCCACCCCCCATCCCTGTGTATATATATAGATATAGGTATTAAAGAGTTACTATAGATAGATAGTTGTAGGAGTTAGCTTAGTTATAGAGATAGATAGCGATAGTGTGTGTAGTGATTCAGTTTTAATATTTTATAGTGTGTTTGTAGGACTAGGCCTTGGTAGATATTAGATAATATTCCATTTAGTTCCATAGGTTTTAGAATAGTTAATAGCAGTTAGAGTTAGTGTAGCTATATATAATATTAGATTCCAAATCTGAATAAATAAATACAAAATATATAAAATCTTCCTGTGCATTATTTTGGTGGGAGAAATGGAGAAGGGAAGCAGGAGAGGCTGGTCTGCTGCCCATAAGGCAGGCAATGGGGCGCGTGGCAGAGGTGGCAGGGGCCGTGCCAGCAGAGTGGCAGGCAGCAGCAGCAGCCCAAACCCATCACCACGTCCCAAACTGCACAGGCCTGATTTTGAAGACAGGCTTCAGAGGCTCCCGTCCCAGCAGTGGCACTAGGGGTGTGGGTCGGCGTCGCCTCCTGCCAGCGTCATCCACTGCCACACAGGACACTGGAAGGCCTACAGTCCAGGAGGCTGCGACTGTCTCTGCTGCGGCTGCAGGAGCAGGTGCAGGTGCTTCAGGGTCCGATCTTCTTCATGGACCACCAATGTCCCCCATTACTGATGTGATCCCCAGCAGTCCAGGCTGGTGGATCCCACCCCAGCTGCTAGAGGCAGGCCCCAATCCCCGGGCAATGGCAGCAGGAAGAGGAGCAGCAGTAGCATCAGCAGCAGCTATAGCGGGCACAGGGAGAGTGTCAGCAGCATGGGCAGTCGATCAGCCTCAGGGTCCCAGTACTCCCCTTTGTGGATTGGGGACAGCGAGGCAGACACTAGTCCTGCGGAGGAGATGTCTGGTGCTGAGGCGATGGCTGTCCCTCCGAGAGCTGTGTCGCCACCATGTTCTGCCCCTCCCATCAGCGCTGTCAGTGGTGCGTCCCCCAGTGCGGGCCAGAATGCAAGAGGGGGCAAAAAATCCTCCGTATGGATGCATTTTAAGTTGGTGCGGGCAGATGATCCCAGGGAGGTGCAGCGCAGTTTGTGACAGAAGGTGGGGAAGCGTGGGGCAGGTGCTCACCAGCCTTGGCACAACTGCCATGGCGAGGCACCTGAAGGCATGGCACAGCGCTGTGCTAATAAGCAGGCAGGCAGGGACAGTGGACACCAGCGGGTTCTCAACTGCAGCGGCCAGTCGTCCACCTCCATCAGTGGGCAAGCATCCTCAAGCAGCTCCCTCTAGCAGCAGGAGCGGTATTGCTGCTATGGGGGAGCAGCAGTAGCAACAGCAGTGCACCATGGAGGAGCTTGGGTGGGGGCAGCTGCCAAGTCCATTGGCAGCTGCAGGACATGGAGGGCGGCATGGCTTTCAACTGAAAGCCACGCGCATATTGGGGGAATGATAGCGCTCGATGGGCAGCCCTTCTCAGTGGTTGGGGACATGGGGTTTAGGCGCCTGATTGGCTTCCTGGCCCCCCAGTTTAATCTGCCCTCATGCACCACCCTGAGTCGGCAGGTGGTGCCAGCCTTGTACTGGGCTTTGAAGGAGCGGGTGAGGGAGCAGCTGGCAGGGGCTGGGGGATGCCATCGACCTGTGGTCAAGTCGAAACGCGCAGCATGCCTACCTGGCAGTGACAGCGCACTGGTGGCAGGACCCGGAGGCAGCATTTGGTAGTGGCAGGAGGTGTCCTGAAGCAGGGTATAGGTGGGTCCTGTAAGTAATGGACAGCCCCCACACGTCTCGGAACATCAAGGCAGCCCTGACCGCCATGGTGAGGGAGTGGGTCACGCCAGGTGTGCCCTTCACCAAGGGGTGCATGGTGATGGACAACGCGGACAACATATTGAGGGCAGTCCGCAAGGGGGGCTTCACCAGCATCCCTTGCTCCACACACACCCTTCACCTGGTGGTCAGGGACGCTCTGGGCTTGGGGGAGAAGGGGATTGGGGCAGGAACCCTTAGCTCCCTGATGGAGTGGGGGAGGAAGCTGGTTGGTTTCTTTAACTGGAGCATGAAGGGCAGTGGCCTACTCCGGGCGAAGTAGGCAGAGCAAGGTTCCCCAGTGCACCAGCTGGTGCAGGATGTGTCCACCAGGTGGAATTCTCTGTTCCTGATGCTCAAGTGGCTTCTCGAGCAGAAAGCCACCTTGCATCAGGTTCAACTGGTGACGGACAGCGTGGTACCTCCAGGGTACAATGGGGTGGAATGGGAGATCCTAGCTCACATGGTCTTTGTGCTGAGACCATTCCTGGCCATGACGGAGACCATTAGCTCCTCCACGGCCACCATCAGCCAGGTGACCCCTCTGGTTCAGAGTCTCCACAGGAGGCTGGATGAGATTATCCAGGGGCAGGATTGTGACCCTCAGGGCAAGAAGCTGGCAGCTGAGGCGGTTGCCCTGGTGCGGCAGCTGAAGGCAGGGCTGAAGGCGCGGTTCGATGAGCTTCTGCAGCAGGAGAAATATGTTTTGGCAACCATGCTAGACCCCAGGGTCAAGGGCAGCGTAGCACACCAGACATAGCTCTATGGCCACTGGAAGGGTTAGCTGGTGGAGAGTGTCCGGCAGGCAGAGAGGGCTCTGGAGAGTGCACAACAGCAGCAGTAGGATGCCCCTGGGGATGGTGGGAGTGGGAGCAGCCACCCCTTCCAGCTGGCGGGGTCTATCCCTTTCCCCAGCCCTAGCAGTAGCAGCATCAGCAGCAGGCTGAGCAGCAGCAGCTCGTACGTGCAGGCCACTCTGATGAGCATGGGCTCGTGCACAGCAGGGCAGGCAGAGTGGCTGAGGGCAGTGGTGGAGGTGGTGCCCAAGCAGAATTATGCGAGGGAGTACAACAGCACCTCAGCAGCAGTGGAGAGCTACCTGGAGGAGGAGCCGTGCATCGATCCCAGCAGCGATCCCTTGGCCTACTGGGCCGGCAAGGCCAACGTGTGGTCGGCCCTGTCCAAAGTGGCCAAGGGTCTGTTGTCCTGCCCACCAACAAGTGTCCCCAGCAAGCGGGTGTTCTCTATGGCAGGGGGAATTTGCTTGCCGCACCACCTGAGACTGGGGGCCAAATTGGTGGAGCAGTTGCTGCTCATCAAGGTGAACCTTCCGCTGCTCAGATTCCCCAAGCTGCCCCTGGACATGGATTGATGGTGCAGTGGCACACGCCATCCCATGCCAGGGGCAGTCTTGGGACGGGGCTCCTCCTCAATCTGGGCTGCTGTTTCTGAGGTGCTGTCCCTCTCTCCCAATGCCCGGCGCCCGCCCTGCCCCTCCCTCCCTCACTAGAGTGCCTCGGCTGGCCTGACTGACCTCATGACACTGGGTGACATTGGGAAGCTGTAAGCCGGCCGGCCTCTAACTATTTATTATTTATTTATTTAATTCCATTTATATGCTGCCCCCTATGCCTACGGCATCTCGGGCGGCTTCCAACATAAAATAAACAATTTATCACAATATATTAAAAATATAAAAATCTACACAAATATTTAAAACAATTTTAAAATACCCCCAAACAAAAATTTAGCCCACCTTCCCCTTCCCGCTTGTGAGTAGTGAGTTTGCAAGGGGGAAGGGAGGGTGAATGAGGTGGTAGGTGGAACCTTTTCCTGACCAGAGAACACTTTAGTACAAGTTCCGAGGGCCGCATAGACATTGGGAGTGGGAGGTGCTCAAGGGGTGTGGCTCAGGAAGAGGAGGGTCCAGATCATAGATCTGTGCCATGGAGTCGTCCCCTCTCCTTGTGTATGTGGCTCTCATCTCCACTCCCTTCCCGTGAGCTCAGTTTTTCAATGCTTGGGCATGAGAACTGAATTTAGGGCCCAGATGCGGGAACTGGAAAGCGACACCACACCCACACGCTGCTGGCCACATTTGGACCCCAGGCCTGAGGTTCCCAACCTCTGAGTTAGAGATTAAGACCGTTTTTAAATGGGCATGGCTGAGGGGGCGGGTCTGTGTGTGTCACACAGTGAGTGGGGAGAAGGGGGATTTAAATGGACCAGGATGGGCATGCACCCCTAGCCACGCGCTGCCCACTCCTGCCCCTGCACGGAGCATCCTAAATTTTTCCCCGATGCTTGTGCGTGGGCATAAGTAGTCCATGTGTGGGTCACGGGAGCACATACTCACCCACACCGCCTTCAGATGGGCGCTCAGGTGGGTTGGGGATGGGTGGACCTGGCGCATTCCGTTTAAAAACAATCTTGGCCCACCTATCTGACTGACTCTCTCGCGCACTGCACAGTCTTTGCCCGCCTATCTGAGTGCCCTGCCAAGGTCCCAGCCTGCCTTCCCTACTGCCTCTCATGCCATGCTGCCTGTCTGCCCGCCCAGGTTGCTAACCTCAAACCCTGTCTCAGTCTGCCTTCTGATGCTCATGCTACGCTGCCCGTCTGCCCACTCAGGTTGCCAAGATCAAACCCTGCCTCAGTCTACCTTTCGATGCTCATGCCACGCTGCCTGTCTGCCTGCCCTGGCAACCCTGGGTGACGTGCCCCACTGGCCTGGTAATCCTGCTGCTGTCTGCTGGTCCATGGATGCTCTGCCCTGGCAAATCCAAATGCGCCCACGCAATCCTGCTGCTGCCATCTCTGCTGTTCCATGGGTTCTGTGCCCTGGCAATCCAATGTCATCTGCTGCTGATGCCACCTCTGCTGTGCCATGGGTTCTGTGCCCTGGCAATCCAATGTCCGCTTCTGCTGCCTCTGCTGTGCCATGGGTTCTGTGCCAGGGCAATCCAATGTCTGCTTCTGCTGCCTCTGCTGTGTCATGGGTTCTGTGCCCCAGCAATCCAATGTCCGCTTCAGCTGCCTCTGCTGTACCATTGGTCCTGTTCTCGGTCAATCCAATGTCTGCTGCTACTGCCTCTGCTGTGCCATGGGCTCTGTGCCCCAGAAATCCAATGTCCACTTCTGCTGCCTCTGCTATGCCATGGGTTCTGTGCCCGGGCAATCCAATGTCCGCTTCTGCTGTGCCATGGGTTCTGTGCCCCACAATCCAATGTCTGCTGCTGCTGCCTCTGCTGTGCCATAGGTTCTGTGCCCCGGCAATCTAATGTTCACTTCTACTGCCTCTGCTGTGTCATGGGTTCTGTTCCCGGGCAATCCAATGTCTGCTGCTGCTGCCTCTGATGTGCCATGGGTTCTGTGCCGTGGAAATCCAATGTCCGCTTCTGCTGTGCCATGGGTTCTGTGCCCCGGCAATCCAATGTCTGCTGCTGCTGCCTCTGCTATGCCATGGGTTCTGTGCCCTGGCAATCCAATGTCTGCTGCTGCTGCCACTGCTGCCTCTGCTGTGCCATGGGTTCTGTGCCCCGGCAATCCAATGTCCACTTCTGCTGCCTCTTCTGTGCCATGTGTTCTGTGCCCTGGCAATCCAATGTCTGCTGCTGCTGCCTCTGCTGTGCCATGGGTTCTGTGCCCTGGCAATGTGATGTCCGCTTCTGCTGCCTCTGCTGTTGAACGGCCGACCATCCGAACCCCGTTCTGTTCACACATCCCTAATTCACACCCCAGCCTGATTGGTTTAACAATTTTCTGTTACCTCACTGTGCAATAGGAGGCAGCAGTAGAAGACAATAACAAACACCCATGCTACAAGTATCTAGACAGGCAGAAAAAACTAGCATGCAAATACAGTCCTTGTTCCTTCAACTGGCATTTCTGCCGCTACACACAACAGGAGAGGGAAGCTAAAAGACAGATCCTTCGACAAGAACAAATATATTCATCATCTACCTAATTATGCAGCGGCAAAGTTACTCTTTGAAGACCAGTCAGCTCTGTCAAAACAAGATACCATTTAAAGTTCTCCGTGTTTTCCACCTTCAGGCTTTTAAGCTATTAGGTTTGCTCTAATCAAAAAAAAATTCCAAAGTTTTATTTATTCTCTGTGAGTCTAAGATGTTTGGAGATAAGCAAGTCTGCCTCCAAAGCAATATTAGAGCATATTACCATATTTCATGAACACCCATTTCATCCTGAAACCTCACAGATGTTGAGGGGATCCCATTCTTCATACAGCAAATTTGCATCCCCTTATCTACATCTTATTGCCCCCAACATTTAATATCGACCCATCTTAAGTATTACCCAATAAATGTTCCCTTGCTGGACAATAATTTAGATGGATGGAGCTGTAAATCATTTAGATGGATGGGGAATTCAATGCAGTCTGGTTACTCCACCTCCATACATCTTCCAAAACACTATGCCAAGTCTTTGGTTCTCATCTTGAATGGAGCTACGTCAGTTTAGATCATATGAAGGCATAGACCTGATGCAGCTGCTCCCAAGCAGCCTTACAAATCTGTACTGAAGGTTAGGGCCTGGTCCAAATCCCATTTTAAATAATGGAATGGCTCCCACTGTCTTCACTGGTCTTGAGATCAAGCCCTCAAAGTTTCAAACAGTTAACCTGTGCAAGTTTTTGATTATCTGCCCTTACAAGGAAGCAAGGCATTTATTCCACTGAACTTCTGTCTGGGGGAAGAAAAAGGAAAAAAATCCAACCATGGCCTTAAATTCCTTCTCTCATACGCAGGGATGATCAACTCCATACCTGTAATTAACTCTCCTGCCAGATTCAATTCTACATCTATTCATTAATTGCCTTTGGCCTACGTCAGCTAATTAGCACAGGGAGCAACAAGCCACCAAGCTGCCCTCTCTCTGGTGAGGAGGTTCCAGTTAATTAATTCATTTGTCAAGGAGGTGTTGCTGCTAAGTAGGCAGTTACTCTTACAGCAGTGGGAAAGTTTCGCTGATGATGACATACTTAAACAAGGAAGGTTTAGCGTTTCCCTCATAAAACAGGGCCCATCGTGACCATCATTACAGCCATGCTATCATGGAGGTTGAATCATAGCCATAAAGGGGGGAGAGGGGATATGCCTAGTTAAGCCGCCTTCCCTTGATCCTTCAAAGCCTTTGAACCCTCAAAATGGTGGCAGCTCTACTAGCTCATCCAACTTCTGAAAGATTCCAATGTTGGCAGAGTGGCACAGAGGACAGTCCCCTTCTAAGTTCTGGCCCTCTGTGATGGTGACCGTGTTGTTGCGGTACAGATCACAAGGGGCCAAGCATAAGGATGGATTGCCCCCTACACCTCTTCATGTCTTCAATCCTCTCTTCCTCCACTCTGGTTGCACCATGGGTGTGTGTCCCCTGACACTTTCAAGCTGGAGAAGATATTCCCATCCTCGCTTTTGGAATGGAACTATCAAGATATTATTTTATTTATTTTCATTATTTATACCCCGCCTCTCCTACCAATGCAGCTCGAGGCGGCTTACAAAAGTTAAAACATCATTAAAAAATATATAAAATACACATAAAAGGGGAAGCATAAAAATATGAAAATAAAACCCCCATCCTCCCCACCCACCCCCCTCACCAAAAGCCTGGTGGAACAGCCAGGTCTTGCATGGTCATCAAAATGAGACAAGGTCCAGGGCCACCCAGGCCTCCACCAGAAGGGAGTTCCACAGCCTAGGTGCCGCCACCAAGAACGCCCTCGCCATCACCTGGGAGACATCAAAAGGGCACTCCCCTGGTGAACCGCCACAGTTACTGGCCACCAGCAAGGGACAGCAAATGCTGTACATGAAGGGAGGAGAGTCTCTGGCCTTTGGGCCAAATCCAGTCCGCAGCTGTCTTTTATTTGGACCCTTTCCAGTTTCTGGAGCTGACCCAGGGAATTATCCCTACCCTCAAGCACTGAAAAAACAACAAGGGAAGGGAGAAGAGATGAGGGCATGCACTCAAAAATGGAGGATATATGAATGGAATAGTGTGTTTTCCCACAATACTTACTGCACATGTTTTGCCTCCAGGAAAGAATCCGGGAGGCAAAAAGCACACACAGGATTTTAACATGGGACACCCCCCGCATTTCTGCCATGATCCTGTGAGGGATTGCAGAACTGGATTTCCCTACTCTGCAATCCCCAAAGATCGCTGGCAAAAATGGGTGGGGGGGCAGTACCACATTACAAACCCCACACATGCTTTGCCTCCCAAATTTATTCCCGGAAACAAATCATGTGCAGTATCATGGGAAGGCACCCGTAGATCCATGATCTGGATCATCCTTTTCCCATTTTAAGCACACCCCTTAAGCACCTCCACGTCCAACTCCTATCCAGCCCCCAGAGTTTGTACTAGGGTGTTTGTTTTCACATGGACACTTAGTCTGCACTAACTGAATCTAGCGCGGACTAGTTTGTCTGTCTGAACACTGTCAACGGCGCTTATTAGTGCGGACTAAGATAAGTACGGTTCTTATAAAACCCCAACCACTTGACTTTATAAGAACGTAGTCCGCACTAATGTCTTGTTTGGTAGGTTGCAATTATTGTCTGAGTCATTAGGCTGCACTACATTGTCCACCTAAAAAGCATCGCTATGTTAGCGCGGACTAACGAACACTCTACTTATTTCAAACTAGTGCGCATTACTTTGGCCGTCTGAAAATGCCCAGAGTTTTCAAAATGGCCTGTGGGAGGGAATAAGTTTCCTGAACATAATAGAGTTACCCTCCAGCACCCCTCACTGCAGCACAGTTACCTTTTGCAGCCTTGAAAACTGTTCCTAAAATGGAGGGTAAAGTTTATGGATTTGGAATCTCACTTCTCTTCTGTAATAGTTATACAACTCCAGGATGAGCTCCTGTTTAAGTGGTTGATTAACTGTTTGGTTGCTGTGGCTTTCACGGAGTTTTATTTTCACAGCTTAAATGCATCTCTAAAACATTAAAATCATCTACTGGATGCTTAAATGAGACACCTTATGTAACAGGCAGCGTGCAGCTTAGCAGGGTGCGAGAGGCAATTCAGAGCTGTATCTACTGTTGCTGTGATCCATCTTTGTAAGTGCAATAATTGTGTGGTCCCATGCGCCACAAATTCACAACACAATTGGCCCCACTGCTTCTGCAAGGCAGACTCACAAAGCAAGCGACATGGGAAAGCAGCTGTTTTATGCAATTCTGCACATAAAGTGCAGATCCAATTTCAGTCATCATCATAAAAAAAGTAGCTACATTCAAAAAATATTTAGAAGACTTACTATTCTAAAACATGAACGTAACAGACTGGAAGACAACAAACCGTGGTCTGAAGACCCAGACTCAGCTTGCTGCTTTAGGCAAGTGGTTCGACATTCCCATGCTTCACAAATTGTAGAAATTCGGTAGAGACACAGGAGCGTGTGGCAATGCAGATAAACTCAATGAAACTTGGTTAATTAGCCTGCAATATGACTACAGCATACCAAGCTGGGCCCCTTTCAGTTCTCCCTAGATAAGTAGAATCAGGTTGGGTTAGCATTTGGATGAGAGGCCTTCTAAAGTGAGGAAAAAATGTTAGAAACAGCAGCCTCAGTGATTCAGCATGAGGAAATTCTTCTCTCTGTACCAGAGCAGATTCGGTGCCGCAGCATAATTTTATGAGTCACTGCGCTGCTTAGCATGCCAACTTTAGGACAAGATACAACACCATGCCAGGTTGACTCTTGGTTACTAAAGATCCCAATGAAGTTCTTTTAAGTAGAGAAACATTGATCCCTGTGGTTGTAGGCATATGCTGTCTTCCTAGAGCCTCTCTCTGCAGATGCAGTTAGGGCTCATTCCAACGTGCTTAAAAGTGAACATGCAAGTGCCGGCAGTGGGGTGCGCATGCATGCAAATGAGGCACGGTTTTGATGACATCTGAAAGGTGCCCCACGCATAATTGAAGATTTTCGGTGCACTGACAAGCACGCTTTGCCGAGCTGCAAAAACCAGGTCGATAGAGAACACTTGTCAGTGGGTCAAAGAGCTACAATCATGCGCCTTTCAGACATCACCAGGTCACCTCATCCATCTCTCCTGGCATGCGCACACAGAGGCATGATGTAACTAAGGCCACCTGTACATGAGAGAGGAACTGCCCCGAGTCAAAATCATGGCAGGGGGATTGCGTGAAGCCCCGCTCATGTGTGTGGGGGTTCTGGCATCTTTAGCCCATATCGGTCATGATTAAAGTGATGGGAGACAGCTGTAACACACACACGCACACACCTGTCTTGTGTGCAAGTGGCCTCAATTTCAACTGTCACTGGTAGAGCTTTATCTAGCCTATCTTTAAACACCTCTTGAAACAGATTTCCCTTCTTGAGGCTGAACATCCCTAGACAGAAGTCTGCTATTCTTAGGGTTACTAAACAGCTTTCCTGGGATTGAAGGCTCCATCCATTCAGCATCTGAAGACCATCAGGCAAAAGAAAGTCATGACTCATGGGCAACTCAAAGCATCATTTATTAGCTCGCTTGTCCAAAGAGCATGCATGTGACAAGAGACAGATTGGTTAGCCTACTGAATCTACTAGGCCACTACAAATGATGGCAAAAAAAAGTCTTCAACAGTGGAAACGCAAAAGGCCATAGGCTTTCTTGCATGCAACTTATGTTAGTTCCCAGATTCTATGCCTCAGCCCTGGACTGCAGCATCTATGTGTTCCCAAGAAGTGTGCACCAACTGGGGATTACTGGAGCAGGTCAGTTCCACTTTTTACCCTGACAACCTCCCTCAGCATCACACGAGGGATGGAAATGACAGGTTGGAGAACTGCACAGTGCATCCCAAGTCTCACCATGCAGCCCACAGAACCTCCACTAGGAATCTATATAAATGGTCTGCATATGGCCATTTAAAACGCTGAAAGCACTCAACAGCAGCAACATCCATTAATACTACCCAATAAAAAGTTAAGAACTTCTGCAAACCTAGGACTTCATTTTCATGTACATCATGTGATAAGGGGGGCATGGTGGGCCACCTTAGTGGTCACTCTGCCCTACTGCAGCTTTATCGGAACGAAAAACAACGTAGTCCATCCAAGTCCCAAAACCCCAGTGGAAAAACACAACTTTTCCCCAACAAACAACAGCAAGATAGCTTTCACCTACCTACTCCAATGATGTTTGCAGAAAGGAAGTGGCAACAGTTTTCACCATCGAATGACAGTTCTTCTGACTGTTCTTGGTCAAGCCGCATGGTTTTCGGAGATGTCAGAGTCATTGTAGGTTCTCCAAGCTGCCTGTTCAGAAACTCTGTTTTTAGGCACCCAGCACGTTCAGACATCAGAATGGAAGTGTCATATGGTCTCTGTCATACACAGACATGTTCTAGCACTAAAATCACCATTGGGGAATCAAGGGCTTCCTTCTGCTGTTGGGATGAAGTCTTGGGTGTTTTTTTATGACATGTAAAGTCTCCTGCACAGAATTCCTAGTGGTAGAAAACAGTCCTGTCTCAGTTCTGTTGACACCTGGGAAACACATAAGAGGCCAAAAGGTCAGGTGCTGCTGTTAAGGAGATGTTACAACTGGATTTATCTGCCATGTAGGGAATTTTGCATTCGTGGTTTTAACACAGTATCTGGAAATGGAATCCAGCAGGGTCTGCCCCACGTTATACTCCTAGCAAAGACAAAAAAGAGAGAGAATCATCTAACTGATCAGTTGTAAAGAACAAGAGCTACAGCCTACATGCACTTTACACAGAAAGCCAAATTCTGCTCCTGTTTACACCCAATTTGTCCCTTTTATTACACTGCTGTAGTGCAAGACTAGCCCCCTCAATACACAAGGACAAGTAAGAGTAGGACACTGATATTTCAGAAACTTTTAAAAATAAATGTTTGTATGCATAGAGTAGGATGAGAACGGCTCTGCCAGCTACAGGTTCTTCAGGGAATGACAGACAGCTCTTGCTGCAGTTATAGCTTATTACAGTTATATGTCAATGCAGGCATCCTTGAGGAAAAGCCAGAGAATAGAGAATATCCCTAATAGACCCCAAGCAATATCTCCAGCGGTCCCATCTCCTAACTCTACTTCATTTGTCTTCTTACCTGTGTGTCTCCTCCTCCACTTTAGCAATGCCTCACTCCTCCCTGGCCACCCCCCATTTCACAGGCTTTCCAGAGTGCACGCGTCTCCCCTGGCCCCTTTCCCTTCACAAGGAATTGCAAGAGCTGCTTTATTTATGACCCACAATCAGAAGAGACAAAGTTCTAGGGACTCCTGCTCTGCACTGTAACAGTTCAGCTCCTCCAGCTTTTAATTACAAGCCAAGCCCTGGAACCTTGTCCCAACATGTTTGGTTGTGAAAACAGAGTTCCTGTTTCAAGTTAACTTTAGGATAGGGATGGTGATGAGGCATCATCAGCTACAAGATTCGTGGGTGGGGGTGTATGCTTTGCTTGTTACAAGGAGTAAAAGCTAGGAGGCTTTCATGAAGACAAAAGAACAGAGAGGAACCTTTGGGTTGACTTCCTTGCCTAACTCCTGTGGAGAACAATTCTGTCTCCATGTTGCAAACCTTTCCTCCTCCCTCTCGGTTTTGTCAGAACCCCCTTGAGGGAAGTAGCATGCTCAGCCAGGAAAATAATCCCCAAACAATGGTCAAATACACAACTCCTTCACACACAGGACGTCAGAGCTTAGCAATATTCATTCATGCAATGGAAAGTTAATGCTACTGAAACCACAACATCTGCACATGAGAAGCCAGACCTCAATAAAAGGTGAGGCATGGTGCTGGTGCTCCTTCTTGGCAGTATCGTTAGAGAGGCAGAGCTCCAAGTGGATTTTGAAGACTCATTTCAAAAGATGGTCCCCTCCTGGTCGAAGCCAACAGGGCAGAGCAACAAAGCCTTCAATGGCTTGCATCTGAACCATGGGCAGAAGGCTCCAGGACTGGCCACCCAGCACTGCTCCCAACTCCTCCAACTAGTGGTCAGTTACACCAACATTTGTGAAGCTTGACACATAGACATACTTTGTCCTAAGCTAAATACATGCTTTGATTTTCCTTGGCATGCATCGTATGTCCAGCACCTTTTCCCACCGCCCTTTGATGTTAGTATATTCTGCATCTT
Organism: Sphenodon punctatus; assembly: GCA_003113815.1. Taxonomy (NCBI): domain Eukaryota; kingdom Metazoa; phylum Chordata; class Lepidosauria; order Sphenodontia; family Sphenodontidae; genus Sphenodon; species Sphenodon punctatus. The sequence continues at coordinate 1,952,906 of QEPC01003095.1, forward strand.
CGTTTGCATACACACAAAGAAAGGAAATCTCTGCAAGTGTCAGCTTGTCCCAACTCCGGTCCCTAACAGCAGCAAACAGAACATGACTAGAAACTTCAACGTGCCACTGCCCCACCTCCTCCAAGTCACTCCTCCACAAAGGCATTTCAGCAATGCTCAAGAATCCTGAGCAGCTGATGAAGACATTTCCTAAGAAAGTACACCATTGTGTGAGCCTTTCAGTGTGGGATCCGTGGGAGTGGGGAAGAGTGTGTGTGTGTGCATGAGCGCGTATGTGCGCGTGCATGCGAGAAAAAAAAGAGAATGTCTTTGTTCAAAACTGCCATACTTTCTGCAAGTGTAGCATATGGTGCCCAGGAGGCATATATCTGAAAGACCACCACCTCCTTTATGCCATCAAGGCCTCTCAAGTCAGCTGGGAATACCCTCTTGCATGTACCATCTGCCCGCCAAGTCCATACCACAAGGGCCCACAAAGAGGTGTTCTCAGTGGTTGCCCTGCGACTATGCAACTCCCTTCCTCTAGACGTTCATTTAATCCCACACCTGCTCATCTTCCACAGGCTACGTAAAGACTTTTCCATTTAGTCAGGCAACTGTGTGTTAGTACCATCTGCATTGTGAGTAACAGGACGGTCAAGCCCCAGACACTTTGAAGATTTTTTTGATGGGAAAGCATGGGACAAAAAGCAGAGTTCAGCCAAGGTGTGTAGAACAGCAGGAAAGTATCAGCTGAAGTTGAACTGCCCAGAAAAGGGCTTTGCTGCTGCAATGTTGGCACATTACTCTACATATTTGGACAATGGGGACCTGGGCAAAAAGAACCATGCCTGAGGCTTTAAAAATTTCAGAAACGTCTCCTCTTGACCCACCCTATGCTCATGAGATGACCCTCACCAGCAGCAAGTATCCTCAGTGCCGGACCAGACTACTGCCTGCTTGGCTAATGGGATTCAGCTGAGAGCTAAAAATGGAAAATGCATTGTGAAATACAAGAATACAGTTCAGAAGTTCATTTCTAGGGATAAATTAACTAGTCATATTAATTGCTGTTGTAAAATTCATCACTTCAAAACTCAGCACTTTTCCATGACTTTCTCCAGCATTACATTTTTCTCAAGCTCACTCCCGACATGAGGTCTGTCTGTACCTCAGTTTCCCCCTAAGGAACAAGCATCAGGATCTCAATCACAGACAGCAGCTTTTGTTCTTCACCACTCCCCCAATTACTGCAGGGCTCCTGCCTGACTAAGGCTGTTCCGCCAGCGTAAATACTCGCATGTAACTCGCACCGCGACAGTACTGCTCCATGGATTCTCCCCACCTGGGCAGCAGCTTCAAACAACTAAGCCTTAAGGACAAAGAGCTTCTGAAACAAGGTGCAGCTGGAGTTCTCCTGCTCATCCTTTTACAGCATCACACAGATGGACCAAATTCACATCCAAAAAAATCAACTCGTTTGCCCCCTCCCCTGTCAAATGGAACCTCTGAAAATACAAAGTATCAAGAAATAAGGGGAGTAAAGCAACAAACTGAAGAGCGAACCAAAACAAATTTCAGATAGGAGTAAATTAAAATGTGGCCTTCGAATTTGCTTTGCACAACATCAGTACAAATAGGTCAAATTTGATATTCAAGGTGGATATTTGTTTGGGAAGCCACAGCTCCTGAGAGAAAGAGGGAAAGGTTAAGGAGAGAGAGTTTTTCCAGAGAGTTTGACTGGGAGGCATCAGCTTTGCCAAATACACATAGCTGTTTGTTTTAGGGCTTGCTCCCAAGTCCCAAACTGACACCGTTTCCACACAAGTGAAGTGCATGTCTACACGTGCTCCCTGGACAGGGATGTTTTCCTGAAGTCTACAATTATGTAGTTAATAACAATCGTGAGAGAGAGAGAGAGAGTGGTTGATGCGCGAGTCCCAGGACTAAGAGATGAAGATGAAGTAGTTCAACTTCTGTTAGTGAGACCATGCAAGCTTTGGCACTACACAGGGCCTTTCCCTCAGCCATGTAAGTAATCAAAACTGTTTATTAGCCAGAGAACCATTAACTCAGTCCCTTCAAGCACAGGTTGGCAAGAATGTAAGGAGCTGCCTAACTGAGTCAGACCAATGGTCCATCTTATTGTCACAACCTGACACAGCATCAGGGTTTCAAATCCAGGGTCTCTGGCAGAGGCCTCACCCAGACATGCTACCAGAGATCCTGAATCAGAGATACAGAGGATTGAACTTGGGACTTTATACATGCAAAGTATGCACTCTACCACCTGAGCCATGGCCCACCCCAAATTTTTGGTCATAGGCACTTGGGCAGGATTTGAACCTGTGACCTAAGCAGAAGACTATATCCTGCTGTTGAATCATACCGGGCACTCCCTGGGAAGTTAATTGGGTGGGAGGTGCAAATTGATGGCAAGCTTTGACCCCTCAAGATTTTTTTAAAAAAAAGGCAGCATATCCCATTACTCAGCCCCCCTGGCATTTGGTTTTGATCACTGGGAAGAAAGCATTTAAATCCTCACTGGGGAAGATGCATTTCTGTGTTAGACAGTTGCCATATGGAGTCTAATGGTGCTCAGAACAGCTTTGAATTCCCTTCCCAGCGGGAATAAGACAACAGCTACAGTACAGGATGCACGCTCAGAATTCACCAAAACAACAAAGTACTAAATAATCTGTTCATGAATGCATCAAAAGAGGGGGAGATCAAAAATGAGGCCAAAAGAAACAAGAGACTTCAAAGTCTCAGCAACTAGGGTTTGCATTCATCACAGTTGCTGTTCCCCTTGATACACCAGTTTGCTTTACAGAGCACGCGCACACAAAAATTCATTAACCAAGACTCCCAATCAAAAGAATTTGCAGGTCTAGGCAAGGTGCTCCTCATCTCAGGCAAAAGGTAAAGCAGGCGGTTGAAGAACTATGGGATGAGTGGGTAAATCCACACCCTGGGGTGTGATGCAGTGTTCTGTTGCCATGGGGACTGAACACGCACACGGTAATGCAATTATCCGGCTGAGCCAGGTGTAAAAGCAATTTTATGTAACAGCCGACGGAGCCAAAAGGGAAGAGACAACCATGTTGGAGCAGCCTGCTTCGTCATTTGTGATCTAAGCATAGTTTGTCTTACCTCGACTAGAGAGAGCAGCTTGGAAATGCCAGCACACCTGTCTAGAGCTGGAGGGGCATGTGTACAATGCCGGAGCAGCCTTGCATTTTTGGTGAATGATATCACTGCACATTCCTCTGTCCAATAACGCGATACAGGTTATTAAATCCCAAAGCTGTTCACTCCAAACAAGCTGAGAGAGCTTGATTATCATGCCTATATAGTGTGTGTATTTTTAGTATGTGCTTTATAAAGCTGCATTCAAATCACAGCCGCTTTTCAGGAAAGGGAACCTAGGAAAGTAAATACATAGAAACTAGCACTGCTCACAACATCTAGCCTGTTTCCTAATCCGGATGCATGATAAGCTGCCAGAAAGCCATGCAAGTGGCCTTTTAGTGCCCAGGAGGGTTCTTTTTGCCGATAGCCAGCTCACCAGCACATGTCAGAGCTTGAAACAGACATGAGGGTGCAACATGTGTAATGTCCTGTTTCGTAAGAGCTAGAGAAGCGATCTGAAAGAGGCACCAGCCTCTCTGAAAGAGGAGGTGGATCAGAAAGGCTGGGGGCATTTTTAGACGAGACAAAAAACGCAGCTGATTCTTTAATCAGCCACCTTACTTTGTTCTCGTCTAAATGCTTCACGCAGTTTGCAGCCGCGTCCTTCCGGTTTGTCTAAAAATGCTTCACGCAGTTTGCAGCCGCATCTTTCGTGCCTCAAGGTAGCGAGACGGCTTTTGCGCTGCTCGTTTAAAAGCGCCCTGAGTCTGTATATGACAACCCATGTGCAGGAGAGCCCACAACATTGCTGAGTGATAAGCAGGTCTGTTAAAAATCCACTTGCCTGCTTGTCTAGAGAGCATGCGTTTTGAACTGGTAACTGGCTTTTTTGTTGTGTTTTTTTACAGTCCTTAGCTCCCTTCCCCACTTCAACCCTTTATGCCTGGCTAGTGAATATCTTATATTTATGTTTTACAGCCCTGGTAAGCAAAGTGCTGGCAAACAACTCAGCTTGTGAGGCAACTAGCTGGTTTTGGTTCGATCAAGAGGAAATTGGTTTCCTGCTCCAGAGAGCAGATCAGAAGACGTCTCATGCATCAGGATGAATTTCCTGCAGAACCAATTTCTTTAAAAATTAAAAATTCAAATCAAAATGTCTCCATGCTTTATTGTCCAACGGTTTCAGTTTTTTAAACTGCTGAAAGAGAATTCCCTTCCCACCCTCCATGGCTGCTGGATAAATGGCACCGCATAAAGAAGAGAGGTGAAACACTAATTAGTCAAATCTATTTGAATTCATTTGTGTGAAGCGAATTTGGAGGTTGGAGCCGAAAAGGCAAGTTACTTCTCAGTAACTATTGTCCTCAAAGAGTGGTCTGTGCATTCCCACTGTTAGGCATCTGCGCAATGGTGAGAATGCACAGACACACTCCTAGGGGAGCAATAGGTTTGCAAATTTCATTTTTCATTTCATTTCATGGTTTATTTCTATCCCGCACTCTCCTAAACCAAATTAGCCTGAGGCGGCTCACAAATAAATCAGGGCAAACATCCCACACAGGGGAACCCCACACAATGACATAATATAATCATAATTCATCACTTTGTTCTTTCAGTCAGCAGTTCCGTTTACTTTATTTATGTCCTTATTTGGAACTCTTTCTTTCATGGTACCATTTGGTAATAGTTGCGGGTGGGTGGGTGGGGGGGTGTTGCATTTTTTAATGTGAATTTGATTGCATTTCCCAGATGGACGAACACTGGAGAAAGATGGGGGGGAAAGACTGACTAACAACAGCAAAGTAACTAAGTAAACAAAGTACTGAATAAACAAGTCCCCTGGATTGCTTGCCAGGATGGGACTTGAAGTGGGGAAGGGAGCCAAGGGCTCTAAAAAACCAAACAAAAAAAGACATTTCAACACAGCAACCAATATGAAAACAGAATGTTCATTTCTAGATGTTAATATCAGAGTTTTATTTGCAAATTTAGAATGGCACATTCATTTCAGCTCTGCTCAAGATACGGATACATCCCCTGGAGGTTGAATGAAGGACGAGTGCCTAATTCCCATAGGCAGCTTTGGAATCCCCTCCCAGGCCTTCTCCATTTGCATGCTCCCCTCTTTCAGATCTCCATTCACTCCTGCTGTTTAAGAGCTTGAGTGAGGGAGACAGCACAGCCCCTATGATTTCTCATGATCCTTCAGACCTTCTGTCTAGGGATGCAGATAGCTCGTGCAGAGGAAACGATTCTCTGTATGTACAGATGCTCTCCTTACTTGCCAGCCACTCTTTTCCTGGCCACAGGCTATTTCTGTCAGAAGCTCCTTGCCTGGTTGCTGTGCGCGGAGAGCTCCGATACAAAGGTTTGCTGGAAGGAGCATTGTGTGATCCCCGAGTGCCACTATGGGGCAACGGACACGTCTGTCATACTCTCTTGGAGGCAACTTGGTGAAAACTCACAGCAGACAAGACAGTCAAAGGCAAATGGAGCCAGAAGCGGGCACAGCCACTACCAGCTTAAGGACAGAGTTTCCAGTTGCTCATCATGGGGTATTTTCAGACGTTACGAGATCACGTTCAACCACAGTGATTGTGGTCCCATAACATCTGTTGGGGTGAACGGAAGCTGCCCATCCGATGTTCACCCCTGTGAATCACGGGGGGCGGGGGAGGGAGGGGAAATCACATTGACCACACAAACGGAGGTCCTGGCCCTCCATTTGCGTGTTCAATGTGATTCCCGCCCGTGATCAAGGGGATCATCTCGTCTGTCCCCCGACCACGGCCCGGAATCAGCGGCGGGATTCTGGGCTGTGGTCAATTCCCCGGGGGGGTGGGCAGGCGCTGCGGCCGCATTGGCCGCAGCGCCCGCCCGTCTCCCAAGAGGGCGGGCGGTCTAGGGAGCGGGGGGGGGCGGGACTGTGCGACCGCACGTTGAGCTGCGCGGCCCCTCCCCCTCCCCGATTCCCTTCCGGGATCAGCCGACACGTCTGTTGGACATGCCGGTTTGATCCCGGCGGGGGATCAATGGGTGATTCCGTGACAGGGCCAATACAGGTCCCGCCACATCTGAAAATACACATGGTCAGTCTGTGGGTAAAAACAGATGAGCGGGCGGCTGGGAAACTTCCTGGCCTGGGATGGGAAGAGGATATGGGGCCTAGGTTGGGGAGGGGCAGCAAACAAAGGTGCCTGCGGCTGGAGAGCTGTCCCACCCCCCAGAAGGGTGGAGAATACAAGAAACGTGCAGGCAGTCCCCCCCCATGATGGACCGCCATGGCAGCCCCTGTCCTGAGCTGGGTATGGCAGGGCTGAACACACATGTTGACCTGCGCGGGCGGCCCTTTGCCCAAGCTGCATCTTAAGAGATTTTCCCAAGGACGCAGACTGGGCTAGCTAGCTACTCGCCCTGCCCCCTAGGGCAGTCCCAGACGTGTAAACAGACATGCTGGCAGGTCCCAGGCCACAGCAGGCCACCGTCATGGCTGGGGTTTTTTTACCCAGTGTGAGCAGCCTGCGTGATCCACTATCCTTGCGCTCTGGGATCAGAGAAGGGGAATCCACGAGGGGGGGGGGCAGGGAGAGACTTCAGGCTAGGGTGGCCATACCTCCCCTTCAAGTGTACTGCTATTGGGTTGATATTTGATATATGTTTAGACGATTATGTATTCTTTAGATTATGCACTGTTTATTATTTATTTATATTGTATTTCATTTGTGCGTGTAAGCCGCTACGAGACTCCTGTGGTGTAGTCTGCGGGGTACAAAATAAAAATGAAATGAAATTCAAAGAGGACGCTTATGGAAAATACATGTTGCAGGGCTGCAGTGGCTCTAATGCAGCCCTGCACCATGTATTTTTCATAAGTGTCCTCTTTTAAAGGGGCAGTATGGCCACCCTACGTCAGGCCCATGCACCAAATGCGGCACACAGCCTTCTGTTTTACAGCCCCTTTCCAATTCATAAGTCTGGCCCACAAATCCATCTCCTACCTTCAGGCATGCCCCCTCCTGTCCCCTGGTACATTTCAGGACCGTCCCACCCACCCCTCCTCTGGCAATTTGTCCCCATCTCTGCTACTTTCCCCACTGAGCACAGTCCTACAACGCCCACCCTTAGGGTTGCCACCCAAATATATTCCCCAGGCCACTTAATAATACATGTTGCAGGGCCTGCATTGGTGCCCTAGGTACCAATGCAGGCCCTGAAACATGTATTTTTCATAAGTGGCCTGGAAAAATATACATAGGTGGCGACCCTCTCTCCCCCTGCCGTAAGCGAGTGCCTATCAAGCCTACAGGCATTTTATTCATTTCAGAAGCAGCCTGCAGAAGGATAAAGGTTTCCCATCGGTGTGTTAAAGCCTAACCCTATCCGAGGCAGGCAGAGCTGTCCCCAGGGCTGTGGAAGACCCACCCTGGAGACAGACATCTTAAGCCTTCTCGCTCGGGATGGAAAGCCTGCCACGCAACCAAACTTCGCACCCAGCCATGACAACAACACAGCAGAGGGTTTGAGGACTTTACCTAGGATGTTCTGTCAATACCAGCTGAGGCGCCTGAGCTAGGGTTACCCCCTAATGCAATTTTTAAGGAGCACTTATGAAAAATACATATTGCAAGGCCTGCGGTGATGCCTTGGGCACCAATGCAGGCCTTGCAATATGTATTTTTCATAACTGATTCTTAAAAATTTGTGTAGGTGGCAACCTTAGATGCCTCTCCTCCCTAAAGGAGCAACAGTGCAGCATATATCCCAGCAATCCCTATTTAGGAGGAACGGTTCCTCTTTAGGTGCTGAATCCGCAGCCTCTTTTTCAGGGAGTCAAAATCCCTCTTTCAGGGAGACTGGTATTCAAGCCTCAGGCACCTCTTTCCTGGTTGCCTCCCAGGAAAAGCCCTTGAGAGAAACCAAGTGGAATGATAAGCAGAAGAGTTTCCTTCCCTCTTTATGCACTTGGAATATTAGAAGGGGGGTGTGTGTGCATGTGTAAGTGTGTGATGGGGCAGACTTTATTCAGAGATGTGGGCTTATTGGTTGAGGGGCGGGGCTTGTCCCTGTGACCACTCAAAATGTTGGGAGGTAGCAAGCCAGCAGCCCCACAGAGGAATACGCATTGCAAAAAATGCGCGGCTACTGGTGCAACTGCTGGGGTAGAACACACATGCTCCTGCTCACACTGGCCAAGCTCTTATTAAAGAGCCTCCTTCTGTAGTCATCTGCTGCACAAAGCCTGGGCCACAGAGAATCAGATACCGTTCTGTCCAACAGACGGCAGCTGTGCCTATAGGTATGAATTAGTTCCCTCCATTCACTAAAGAGGAAGGGAGCAGCACCGTGGCAGCAGGTAAGGTTTAGTCAGCCCTGTTTTTTTAGCTCAGACATATGGATTTGCCGACGCACCGAAGGAGACAGGACAATTTGCTGGGTTTCAAATGGCCGCACTCTTTATTCAATAATGAACATACAAATTAAGGTGGGGGTAAATCGCCTAGTGCGATGCGGGTCCAGTACTTAACTTTAACATTAACCAAACAGTACCCAAAACCTGAACCAGGGGTGGCTTCGATGTACCCTCGAATGCCACCCCAATGACGATCACACGTCTCCCCTCCAAGCGGCGCCACAGGCCGTGAGGGGATCCCTTTAAATGTGAGTAAGGAGAATGATGCCTGCTGACGGCGAACCATACTTGTTCTTACCGCCGTCGCACGACACCCCTCCCAGGGAGGCTGCCCTGCCGCCAGCCATCCCCTGCTTTCCAGCAGGTGGGCCTCCCCATCTCTTAAAGAGATGACTCCTAATTATGCCCCCTCTAACTACTCTAACTCACAGTACTGGACCCCTACAAGAGTGCGACAATAATAAACAAGCACAACAACACCCCTAGAAACTAAGGGGTAAGATTAGCCAAATACCTGCACTGCGAGGAAGGCAAAAAACGGAAAACCTCTATTCAGGCCTGATTGGGTTAACCGTAAAAATTCCTTCCTGGCCCCGAATCGGCGGCTGGTGATTCCCACAGTGCAAGGGGAGGGTGGGGTGGGTGCCATTCTTCACCGCTCCAGAGGCTGGAATGCAGCCCGAGCGGCGTCTCAACTGTCCATGGTCCCCGCCTCTGGGCGGGGTCACGTGCCTGTTTCTGACCAATGGGAGGGACAGCCTGGCTGCCTAGCAAGCCAGGCTGCCCCCCCCTCCCCCCTGCTGTAGTGCACTGCTGTTTTCCGTCGCAGAGAGCCGCATCGGCCTCCAGCGGCGGGAAAACTCTTAACCCCTGCCGTCCTGCCCCCTCTCTAGGCGGGCGCGGCAAAGGGCCTCACGCCCCTCACTCCGTGGGGGGGGGGGGGAGAAGGGGCAGATGCAATTGGTACTTTGCCATTCAATAACACCGAGCAGTTATTCTAGCAGCTCCCATCTCACCTGGCACCTCCTGCGGCTGCTAGGTCAGAAGGAGCAAGAGGAAGAAGGAGCTGTGATCCCCCATCGGTGCTGAGGAGGAGAAGGGAAACAAAGCTAGTATTTGCATGATGGGTCTGATTTAAAGTAGCAAGCTGGCACCCATCAGCTGCTGGATAACAAGCATACAGTAGACCTAGGGCTTTCTATGTGTACTCATCAATTGCCAGTGACAGCTCGTACATGCAATAAGCTGTGTTCTGCAAGTACCTATCCAGACTAGTCTTTGGAGGAAATGGAGTGGTTCCTTCCTTGCTGGCATTACCACCAGCGCCACCACCTCTAGGGACAGCTACAAGTAGATGATTCCTGACACATCAGGAAACACTGTTTTAGAACTCAAATGGATATCTGCGTGAATATTTATAACAACCACATAAGTAGTAACTAAATCAATCCAGCAGTGATTTGTTAATAAATCAATAATTGATCAGTAGCTGGTAGTTTAACCAATTACCACATACCATTACCAAATTACCAATTTTTGCCATTTACCACATTACTGCTTTTCTGTTTTCCCATTCATTCCTTGGTTACTCCTAACCTCCCTCTCCTCAGATTCCAACAAACCACAAGGACAAAATGGAGGACAATACTCTTATGATGTCACAGAGGGAGAAGGGATGTGTCTGTACCAAAAATGACTGGCTGAAAAACAGAGTAGACAAGCAACAGATGCAAACCCAGAAGTAAACCAGAAATGTGGCAAAATGGTATTTCAGTTAACTAACCATTAACTGTATTTGCTACTGGTCGATTAACAATTTGACTGTCCAGAATATCACTTATTAACCACAGTTACCGAATTAGATATCTGATTCAGCTCAAAACTGTCTTGCAAGTTTGCCAAAGCCCTAGTCTGAGCATTTTCCAGAGGCAGTGTAAGACCTATTTATTCGGCCAAGTTTTTGGCAAATTGTAGGATTTGGAAGGGAAGGGGTTATACGTATTTTATATGGTTTTATCATTTGTATTTTTATGATGTTAGTCACCCTGATCCTTCAAGAAAGGGTGGAATAAAAATTGAAATAAATAAATACAGAGAGAATGCATGACCTATGCCGAAGAAATAGAGTAAGGCAGATCATTTTATTTACATAGCACGCCCCTGCCTTACATAGCACTTTGTGAAGCACTCTGAGTATAAAACATTATAAACAATATAAACAATTTAAAACAATAATAAAATACTTTAAAAGAGGGGAAGGAAAGAGGGAGGACAGAATACAATTGAGGGACCCAGCAGTGGATCCTAAAAGCACCTAGAAAATAATTATGTTTTCAGCTGCTTTTTAAAGGTAAGGAGGGAGGAACGGAGATGGACATCTGGAGAGAGCGAGTTCCACACCGAGGAACCCACCATAGCAAAAGCCCAATCACCCGCCGACTTCAGGCACGATGGCAGAACCCCCAAACAGCAGATGGTTCCTGAGTGCAGATACCCATCAGTGCAAGACTCCAGAAGTGGGTATCAAATATAGCCAAGGCCTAAACCATTCAAGGCCCTAAAAACCAGCAGTGCAAACTTAAACTTGGAGATACAGATACCGTGGAGTCTCCTCAGAGATCACAAAGTGCCTACTTCTGAGGTCATTCACTGCCCTTCTGCTTAGTTCTTCCAGGGTCTAGAGTGAACAGCTTCCAACAGCCATGATTAAACCACTTCAGATGCAGAAAGTTTAAGTCTCCAGATTGTATCACTAAGTGATGCTTAGCAAGATGCCTGCCCACCTTCCACCCATTCCTTTATGCCATTTAACTTTCTAAGCACACAGTCTGCTACCTTTCAGATGTCCTTGTCATTTAGGAGGACGTTTTTATCCAGGAAGGGGGGACTTTTCATGTTTTAAAGATCTGGAGCAAATAATTCTGACTAGTAGAATCAAAATGCACATGACCCATTTGTTTACTGCTTCAAGCCATTATCAGATGCAGCTGCCATTCTGTTTCCCTCCCTCTACTCTAAAAAAAGGTGCCAATGAAACCAACAATTTTTATACTAGTAGTTAGCAATTTCACTTGACAGTCCAGTTTCCCGCAGTGACCTAATTTATTTCTACCTCAGGAGGAGTCCTAGGTTTTGAAGTTGTGTGCATATGGTCGAAACCTCAAGACAACCACCATAAAGTTCTGGGAATGAATGAGCAGAATCCCCACCCCCTTTCTTAAAAAGGAGTTCTTTGTCGACTCGAGGCTGGCTAGATTAATTGAGGCTATAGTGTACCTGCTGCTTTCCGTGAAATCAAAAGGATATAGACATCTTTTTACTGCATTCTGTTATCCATGGTGTCCACTGCCACAGGTGACCTGTTGTGTGCAGTCTCCAACAGGATACAGAGATACCGTCCACTAGACAGAATGGTGCCAGACCCCAGTTAACACTGGACAGATGCCGTCTACCAGCTGGAATGATGCTGGGCCACATTTAGCGCCAACACTGTGTGCCACGTGCTTTGGGCTTGGCCTATAAGGAGTCACCCCAAAAAATGAGAAGCAAGAAGCTCCTAGAATTGCCTCGTCCCTATATTAAGGACAGGCAACCATTCCAACTTTGGTTTGCCAACTGCACAGTTCTTCTGCTCTGGCCTGCTATGCTCACCCTTGAACCTCTGCGCCACATCCAACTCCAATTCCCGGTTCCTTTTTCTGGCCTCAGCCTTCACACCCAACTTCAGTTCCTGGGACTATCCAGCTCTTGTTCCTGGTTTCCCTTTCCAACCTCGACTCCCTGCATTCTGCCCTTGCGTATCTGCCCACCCTTCAGACTTCCTCATGGAAACTGACCCTTGGTTATGACTGACTCCGTGTTTGAACTTAGGGCTCATTCTGACGTTCGCTTAATTCGCACAGCCGTGGCGGCGGCAACGTTCGATTTAAAGCAACGCGCACTTCCGGGTTGGTGTGAATGCACCTAGTGAGCACAATTCAGCGTTATGCAAACTGGTGGAGTGCGGTTTGAAAAGTTGCTCAAACCAACATTTAAAAAATTCGGTATAACACTGAATTGTGCGCACTAGGTGCATTCACACCAACCCGGAAGTGCGCGTTGCTTTAAATCGAACATTGCCGCCGCCGCGGCTGCGCGAATTAAGCGAACATCAGAATGAGCCTTTACTCTTGCCCTGGTGAGTGCTAACCCAAAACCTGGGCTGTGCTCGGGCTCACTTCTGACACGTGCCCCATCTCACAACTTACAAACTACAAACCACAACTTCAAAAGCTAGAGATGAGTCATCCAGCCCACAGGAGGAGCACTCCGAGGATGAGCCACACATTTATGGAGAAAACCACTCTAAAGCCCACAGCACAAATGATGTGGGAAAATGTGACTGGTTGCTTTACCGCCTCAATCTTGGTGCCATACCGCTCATGGAAGCATTAATCAGGTTCAGAATTCAAGCCACTATTGCATTATTTATTTATATGTAGTGACAGCAATGTACCTGGTGCTATATAATCAGTAGTTATAGACAGGTCCCTACCCCCAAAGGGTCTTACAATCCAAGAAAGACAAGGGAGAGGACAGAGATATAGATATTGGAAGATATGGATCGGAAAAGAAGAAGATATTGTGCTCATAATGTTTAAAATGGTTTTTTTTTAAATGTTGTGAGCCGCCCGAGATGCCAGAGGCAGGATGGGGCGGCATATAAATTTTATTATAAATAAATATAAATAAATAATATCTTCAGATTCAACCCCTTGGGGCAAGACACTGGAGGCCACCGTCAGACCAGCCGCTCACTCAAAGCCAATGCCAACCTGCATGTGGAGCTCTGGGTTCCAGGTCAGTGGCTGGGGTAGTTTTATTGCCGAGAGGCCTGCCATTTATTTTACAGGAAAATGTTTCACCATTAATGTTAACGAGAGTTTTGCCATCAACTTCAGTGGGTGGAGGTTCGGACCCTTTGCCTGGTTAAAGTAGAAGGGGAGAAGCAAGCAAGAATAAGTAGACTTTTCCCCAAATCAGCCAAAATAAAACCCTGCCCTACGTCACCTCAGCTTATCACCTGACTTGGCTAAATCCACTGCCTTCTCTGGTGCACCAGGACCTGGTGCCCTATCTGTCAGCAGCTGCTATCCCTCCCCCAGAGCATCACGTCTCCAAACCCTGCCCCGGTGACCCACCTCCCCCATTCCAGTATTCCACCTTCTGTACCAGGACTCATTCCAACCTAGCTATTCTTCTGAGATTTACCACATAGTATCATCACATTTGAATGCTCGTTGCGGTAAATCCCCCAAAGCCTCTAGGGATCCCATGAACACTCACTACACAATACTTCCGGGTTCTTTCAGAATTCTAGTATCATGTCTGAATATTCCACAGAAGTGAGGGACACGATATGGTATAGCCACCACTACATAGTATGGACCATACACTTGAAATCATCATGTCTGAACAAGGCCCGAGTTGGCCATAAGCCAAGCATCCCTCCCATATAGGAAAGTCAACAGGACTCTGGAGTGGAGTAGTCTCTGGATGAAGCTAACAAAGCTAAGCGGGGGGGAAAAAGCAGCTTGATGACAGAACAAATCCATCCAAGTCATAATGAGGGACTCCCATTTACAGGAACTGGAACAAATAGATGGCCTCCCTCCCTCCCCCCGCCCCCCCTCCATTAAACTGAAAGGATCAAACGGGCGCTTTGATGAAACATTCTGGCATTAATGGCCAAGTTTTCATGATATATTTATAGCAACCAAACTCTGTTATTAAAGTAGATGGCTTGAAAAAACAACTATGCACCATTTATGTGACAACAAACAATTTCTTGTGCAAAGAAGAAAATGTATCAGAATAATATTGCTGTTTACATGCAGTTCTGTTTCTGCTCTCTCGCAAGCAGAAAAATATCCTGCAGGAGTGCCATTTGTTAGTAATAACACTACCTGCCACAAACCTCAAGAATCATGCTCCAAAAAGCACTCTTTTGTTTTCAATGTAAATTATTATTTTCCATTTAATGAGACTGCAGGCCACTTTTAGACGAGACAAATTTGCGCATGATTGGTGGGAAATGTGCATGTTTTAATGCTCGTTTAAACACTGAAGCTGTTTTAAATGTGCATTTGCCATGATCGTGTAAAAGCCCAAACCATTTTGAATGTGGTTTTTAAATAATGCGCATTTTTTAAAACCAGTTTTGAGCCCCTTTGATGATCGGGGGGGATGTCAAAACTGGTTTTTTTAAATGCTCATTATTTAAAAACCACATTCAAAACGGTTTGGGCTTTTACACGATCATGGCAAATGCGCATTTAAAACGGTTTAGGTGTTTAAACGAGCATTAAAACACGCGCATTTTTCACCAATCATGCGCAAATTTGTCTCGTCTAAAAGCGGCCAGAGAGTGAGAAACACCATCTGGAGAGGGTGTAATATCATTTAACGATGCCAGCAATGTGCGACACTGTACCTCCAAGCTCTGACCAAGTTCTGCACAAGGGCCAGGGTGAATCCCAAACTACAGGTCAGGACCACCACGTGCAGATGAGCAGGCCTGATGAGAGTGGGTAGGAATAGGAAACAGGGTACAATTGTACTGGGCTCCCAAGCTTCGGGGGGAGGGGGGGACATGGGCAAAGCTACAAGACTTTTTTCTTAATATACATTGAAATACAAAGATAATAATTGCAACATATGTGTGAATAAAATACCAGTATGGTCTCCAGAAGTTAATTTCAAAATTTGTGATGGGCAGTAGGGGCCCCCAGCTACCAGGATGTACCAGGACCCCAAATTTCAGTGAATCTACAGATGGGGTCACGATCTCAGTTCATAAACTTTGTACATAATTCATTGCTGTCTGAGGTCACAAAACTATCCAGAAGTCTCAAAATGGAGAGAGAGAGACCAAAAACTTGGGAAACACTTGTCTAAATAAAAAACAAAATGCTGTATTGATGAGATCAGTTGAGTTGGGGCAATTTCACAGCAGGCCTCAAAGATGCCCTTGTTAGCCACAGGTGTCCTTGAAACTGAGCTAGACTGGACCAGGTTGGCTAGACTGGAGCAGAGGTTTGCATTCAAGCAACGGCAGGTCACAGTCATGTGGCCTGATGGCTGTAGTGAACATTCTGTCTCGCCCTGCGGTGCAAAAATCAGCTTTTTGAGAGCAGGAAATATTTTGAGGGTCTTAATTCGTGCCTCTGTTCTACCCCACTGAGGGTGAACACAAACACAAACGGCTCCCGCCACTGCCATGGACTTACCTGGGTGGTGGTAGGAGCCGTGACTCTGGTCGGGAATCGGCCTGGCCACTGAACAAACATGACGGTGGCCAGAGAGGGGGCAGGGAGATGTACAGACATGCATCTGCCCCCTGCGCTGCGTGCACCAGCCTGCCCTTCCCGGATGACGAGCAGCCATGGTGGCCAATGATGACTGCCATGGCGCCCACCCCACTCCCCCCATGTTACTGTGGACTGCGGTAAGTAAACAGGCTTTCAGACATGAATTCCCGCTTTACTCCGGGTCCAGCAGTTGGATCCCAGCCGTGGTGGTGGCAACTAGGGGATTTCCCCAAGTCACAGCCTGGGCTAGCCCCCACCATGACCAGGATCTATCCCATGCCAACATCTGGCGCCAGGGATGCAGCTGTTTTTAAACATGACGGTGGCCCCTGTGCCAAAGCAGGCCACCATCATGTCTGAAAACGCCCGGAGTGTAAAAGCATCTTGCTACAAAGAGCAAGCCAGCACTCTGGACTCCAAAAGAGAGTCAGCCCTGACTGGTCATTTGGATGGCTCTCCGAGAACTGCCACTGACAGCACACACACAGCCTGGGTAGCGGGGGGTGGGTACCAGAAAAGGAGGAGAGAGGTTTGTTTAAGCAAGAGTAACTGCTTGTGTCAGAGCCTGCAGCTTCCTAATTGTCCATCCTCTGTCAGCTACACAGCTCCAGATTGAAAAACATGACAGCCCAGGAGCTTGCTGTATGCTAACTGTACTAGAGGCAAATGTTTCCTCCTTGCAAAGTAGACCTGGTTATGCTATGACTGAAAGGTTTAGAAATTCTCTGCACAGTTGGAGCCAGCGTTCTAAGCAGTAACTTGACAGTCTGGAACATCTTGTAGAACAGCTACAAATGCTGGCCAGTAGGCATGGGCGAACAGATCGCGGTTCGTGTTCGGCCGTTCGGTTCGGCCGCGATCGGTTCGTGTGTTCGCGTTCGGCCGTTCGGTTCGGAAATTCGTGTGCGTGTGCGTGAGTGAGGCGAGAGGGTGTGTGTTTGTTTCGGTGGCTGCTTGTGTAGTGTGTTTTGGTGATTGTTTTGGGTGTGCTGTGTGTTTGGGTGGGTTGGTGTGTGTTGTTGTTGCCTGTGGGTTGGACTGTGGTGTGTGACTGTGTGACTGACTGTGTGAAATTTAAAAAAAAAATTTAAAAAATGAAGCGGTCTCGGGGCCGAATCTGCCGGGTGTGGCCACGCCCGACGGCGGAGGAGTTGTCGGAGGAGGAGG
>QEPC01003095.1:1970042-1987044 GCA_003113815.1 Sphenodon punctatus
GTAGTTCGGTGTTCGGTTCCGTTCGGTGTGTTCGGCCATTTCGTAGTTCGGTGTTCGGTTCGGTTCGGTGTGTTCGCCATTTCGGTGTTCGGTGTTCGGTCCGTTCGGTGCGTTCGTGTTCGTGTTCGGTTGTCCGAACAGGCCGAGTTCGGGCCGAACACCGAACTACCGAACCACGTTCGCCCATCCCTACTGGCCAGTCTGCCAAGGCTAGGGGCCAACAGCAGTCACTTGTTGAGTTTGTTTTTAGTGATGGGAACACCTGTTCGTTAGGGAAGGGATGGAGACCCATCATTCATGGCACTGAGGCCTCTGAAGTTCCATCAGCTGATGGTAGTAAGTATTGGCTTAGGCCATTTATAAACGAGCACAGCTGGGGAGCGGGTCCATGTCCACTGAGTGGATGAGCCACGGAGCGCCCATGCACGTAGAGTGAGTGTGGAGGGATTCAAATGGGCAGCACCCAGGGAATCCATGGCTCCCACCCACCCATGAGCCCCGACCACAGTTCAAAAAGACAGATGTTCCACCAGATGGGTCAAGAACCGCCCAGTCAACATGCCCCCAACGCCTTACGTGAACACATAGCGGTTCGTTGGCAAGGAAGCCACTGCAGCAGTTTCCGCCTGCCCTCAGCAGGAATCCGGGAGGGTGGGGGAGGAGGGACAGGGGAAGGTGGATCCATGCACCCACTGCGGCACACAGGGCTGGTGGATAGCCACAAGGGCACCAACACATGAAACCCTGAGGCATGTCATACAACCCACGGGCAGTTCAGGAACACAAGAGGGAATGCATCAGGTAGACCAATGGGACAGCAGCTGAAAAAGCCAAACTCCAATCCACCTCCCCTCCCTGCCAGGCCGACAGTCCAGTCCCAAACACACGCCCCACACAGCGTCCAGGACCAACACCGGCAGGGCACGGGTCTGTTTCAAAGAGGATCACGGCCTCTGGAGTGGGGGGTGATGAACCCCGTGCCGCAAACAGGATGACTACATGACAGAGTGGGTGGGAAGCAGAAACCACCCCACAGAGCTGTGCATCTGCAAAAGCGTACTGAAACACTCCGGCTTTTAGAGCAGATGGGGGTTGCAGCCCTTCCTAGAGACTTCCTTCAGAGACAGCGTGAACCCCAAGATCGTTGAGTGCCACTATGATGGATTGAGCAGGGCTTTGGCTTGGTGGGGCTTCCCCTCTAGCTTCCAACCTGCCACCTACACCCTGGTGGATGCTCCGTCCTGGTCCTCACTACCCAGTGCCCCAGCTCCCTGACTCCTCCAGCCATACCCCCACAGTGTAGAAAAGAGATGATTAAGGAGGAACATGATAGAAGTTTACAAAATCATGAGTGGGGTGGAGCAAGTAAATAGGGGATGGCTATTTACCCCATCTCATAACACTAGAACTAGGGGACACCCTAAGAAATAAGGGGAGCTATTTTTTCACTCACGGTACAGTTAACTTGTGGAACAGGTTGCCCCAGAGGATGTTGTAAAGGCCAATAGTGTAAATGGTTTCAAAAGAAGACTGGATAAATCCTTAGAGGATAGGCCCATAAATGGCCCTTAGTCATATGGGTCAGAGGATGAGACCTCTGACTTTATGGGGGTGGGAATGAATACTAGGAAATGGATCACTCCATTCTGTCCAGTTCTGCACTTCTCTGAAATAATCAGAGTTGGCCACTGTCAGACAGGATGCTGGACTAGTTGAACTCTTGTTCTCTGAAGTGTAGTATCTCTGGGGAGACACCACTTATAACTCTGAACTCTACTTGCCCCTCCCTGCTCACAATGTAGGGGATATTTGCCAGTAGTTTAAAATACATTTTCATTGACTTTCAGGGACATTCACACATAGACCACGCAGCCATTCCAAACTAGAATTTAAGAAGGAATATATAATCAAATGGCAAAACACCGAGTTAAAAAGACACAGAAGCCTTTTCTGATCTAAATTATAGCTCCGACAATAACAGCGTCAGGGAAGATTTTGTTTACCTGACATTATCTTAACTCAGTCGATTACAGGAATTTTCAGATTAGTGTATTGTCTCTTGATTGCTTTCCATCAGGAGACGCCAAATGATTTCAAGTCACATAGATACAGACTCCTACCCAAATCTGTTGTGTGTTGTTGTTGTTTTAATTTATTATTATGTCTGGCTTGACTACAGATGGAACAAAACTGTCCTCTTCTATATTTGCTACAAAATTACAGCATTGCCATGCAACAACAAGCTTTCAGACTTGATCATTTTCTTTTCAGGAAACAGAAGTGGGCTGGAGATACAGCTGGAATTTAAAGATGGTAAAATTTAAATCTGTTAAAAGAGGACTCCCTTAGTTACACGAATTGTTGTATCATGATGTAAAGTGGGCTGCCATTTCTTGTAATGCGTTTTACACCATGAAAATTAAATCCACACACAGATAGCTGGCCAGCACAAGAACCATGCACTTCTTAAACTCTATTGAATACCAAGGGTATTTTCAGACGTTACGAGATCATGCTCAACCACAGTGAACCACAGTCAATCCCGCGGCGGGGTCAAAGTGCCCTGAACATCTGTTTGGCGGCCGCCAGATGTTCACCACGGTCAATTCCCACATGGGGTCAATTTCAACCACGCTTCCGGGGCTCCCCGCAGGACAATCCCCGAAAGCGTGGTCAAAGAGATTCCCGCTGGGAACCAACAAAAAGTAATGTCTGGCTGGCAACCACCGGCTGGCATCAAAGGAAATGATTCCCAGCCGGGGATAAAGCACGCAGCGTCGCTGCCAGGCAACCAGCGACAACACAGGCAGGGGAGGGAGATTTAAAGGGCACACAGCAGCAGCAGGGATCAGCCGCCCCGGCGCCTTCCGGGTGCTTTGACCACGGCCCGGGATCGGCGTAACGTCTATGGCTCTGCCCCGGGCCGTGATCTGTCGGCCCGATTCCCTGCTGTGGTCCCGGTCCTGTCACGTCTGTTCGGGGCTTTTTTTGACCACGGGGGGTGGTTGTTCGATTCACCCCCGCCGGAGATCCACTGTGGTGAATCGGGACCGCGTAACGTCTGAAAATACCCCATGAGTGAGACTTAGGATGTAAATTTCCACCTTTGAAGTCAATGGGAGATGAGCCATTGACTTAAACGGATGGAGGATTGCATACTTAACTGCTACACTGGTCTTGTGCTGACTCCATGTGCAATGGTGAACTTCTCCAGGAAAGAAGTCCACAGAAAATAGGTTATGTTTGTTACTGAGCCGAGCCCATTGTAAGTGTCTCCCCCTTTAGCCTCAGGCTTTTTTATTTATCTTACAGGGCAAGGAATCTTTTCCCTCCCAGCCTGGGGCCACTTGTGGTACAAGCTCCGAGGGCCACACAGAAGCTGGAGCTGAGGGGGCTTAAGCCGGGGGTGCGATGTGTTCAGGAAAAGGAGGGTCAGATCATGGATCTATGCCATGGATCGACCCTTCGTCATTATGTGCAAACCCTCATCTTTGCTCCATTCCCCTAAACTGAGTCTTTCAGTGAGAGAGGGTAGGAATGGAAATAGATCTGGGGATCAAATCCAGGAACTAGAAAGGGGCCAAATAAAAACAACTATGCATTTGGTCCCCAGGCCCGAGGTTCCCCACCTCTGATCTAGCTCATCTGTGCCACACACACCTGCTTCACAACACTAAGGACTAGCTAGCATTTGTACAGCCTGTAGTTCTGACTTATATACCCGAGGAAGAGCCCTGTGTGGTCTGAATGCTTGCATACCTTAAATCAACACAAGTTGGTCCAGTCAAAGTTATCATCTCAATTACACGTCTCTCCATTGGGGATTTGTCCCCATAGCTGCATCAATGCAAAACACTAGCTTAGCCAGAGAAAGCTGCCATTTGTGCCTGCTTGAGATGAGAATAAGTAGCACCCACATATTAAGGATCAATATATGCAGGCAGAAAGAGCTCATATCCTTCAGGTAGGGGAACAGAAAGGTGGTTGGATGAGGGCTGAAGTGGAAATTCTGCCTGTGTTCAAATTCCATCAGAACCAGGCAGTTGGATTGCTCTGATGGGAAATTGGAACAGCCGCAGCCATTTTGTGCATTCCATGGAACCATTCTACAGAAACAGAAATGCTATTTCAAACCAGCCCTAGGCTGGATAGGACATAGTCAGGATTATCCCCAGAGATTGTAGGAAGGTAGTAGAGGTGAACCACCAATCAATTGCTTACTAGAGGAGTGTGTTCTCACTTAATTATCTCCAAGACCGTAGACGTCATGGTAGGCTAACTTCCATTCCACCCTATACCCAAAACCCTGTAAGTTCTGTGCTGGTGAGAGCGCCAGCCACCTCTGGCAACACATAATTGCAGCCTGAGCAGGGAGCCCTGTCAACTAACCAATAGGATGCTGGCACTATGAACTGCTGGTATATATTCTAAAGCCAAGGGGTCCTTTACTACTGCAACAGCAAGTGAAGAGGAGCAGCCCCACAACTTGCTGTTAGAGGTAAATCCACAAAACATCTCGGAGACACGCAGAGAGCTCATCTTGAGGTTACTATGATTAAAATAGCACTAGCAATGTGCCTGGTGATGAACTATCATGATTAGAGACAGGCCGCAGCCCTGAAAGGCTTATAATCTAGAACAGAAGAGGGGAAGGGCAGCGATACAAATTTGCATGAATATTCAATGCAAATATTGTGTTTGACAAGTTCACCCGCTTTGATTTGGGCTCGACTTAGCAGCTACAACACAATAAACTCCACATGATTTGCCCATTTCAGATATTCATTTTGGCTATTCCATTCAGGTTATTCCAGTTACGTCAGTCATTTCAGTATTGGTACCATAAAATTACTCAATAATCCTGAAATGACCAAAAGTCCTAATGACATAAGTGAAGCATCCAAAATGAAATATCCTAAGACAGAGGATATGCAAATATCCATTTGGTTGCAAATATTGGGTCAGGTAGCTATCCGAGAGTGTGAATAACTTTTCTGAATACGATACTGGCTATTTGTTTCATCAGCATGGCACTGGCAAAAATGGGGCCGAATCCCCAGCTTACACAAAACCTTGGAAAGCCATATGTATGTACCATTAATACCCCACAACCGGGAAAACCCAGGGGTGCAGGGATAAGAGGTTCAAGCAGTCAATGGCCACAGCTGGGCCTTGTCCCCCCCAGGACGTCACCGACGTGGAAGCACAGATATGTAGAAGGGTATAGACTTTGGGTTAAATCGTGCAGACTGAAGAGCCTGGGAAAGCAATTTCATGGTTCTGGACAGGGGAATAGCTACAGGTGGGAGAAGTGAGGCCGCTACCCCAGAGCCCATGCTTTCAAGGGAGGGGAGGGGGGAGGGGGAGTAAGACCAGCCCAATCGGTACATCAAAATATCCTGCTTTCTCTCTACCAGAGCTACCTGTGTCTTCCCCAGGGAGCCAGTGCCCTGTCAATAGCTGCCACCCTCAGCACCTCACCTTTCACCTCATCACTCCTAACCCAGTGCCCCAAGTTGTCCTATTCCAGTACCCCCATGCCTCACTGCCCTCCAACATCCCAATAGGTATAAATCCCAGAAATTGGACTTGTGCCAAGGGTTCTGGCACTTAATCAGGGGTGGGGAACCTCAGGCCCAGAGGCCAAATGCAGCCCATGACACATTTTTATGTGACCCCTTTCCAGTTCCCTACTTCCAGTCACTGAAAGACTGAGCTTAGGGCAAGGGAGCAAAGATGAGGGAATGCGCATAGGGGATATGGCACAAATCCATGATCTGGTCCCTTCTTTTCTTGAGTACACCCCTACCTCCAAAGTGTATGCAGCCCTCAGAAATTGTACTAACTTTCAAAGTGGCTCCCAGGATGGAAACGTTCCGCCAGCCCTGCACTAGATGGTAAGCTCTGGATGACTATGCAACTTTATTTAATGAAGAGTTGTAGCCTGCGTAACCCCACTGCTGTGTTGCTTGTCTTCTGTGTGGTGCATCAGCAAGGAAAACTACTTGCATGGCTCATTGACATGGATTCTGGAGTGCCAAGTTCAAAATGATTCTTACAAAGGTTTCCTTTAACCCTCTGAGCCAGGTTAATCCCTTCCATTATTCCCCTAGTATGAGGTTTTGTTTAATGGCTTTATTCTTTCAGCAAAGAACAGCTTTTGTTTTAAGCACAGAGAGTTAAACACAGCTCTCTCTGCCATTTCCTTCCACAGAACCTGTATTTATGGCAAGCAGTTACAGTAATGTATCTCTCTGCCTTTTGCCATGATGGATAACCGTACTGCTTAAGCAAAATCTTAGTCCTAAAACCCTGAAATGATGCCAGTACATAAAAAAGGAGCGTGGTTGCATATTGCAGTAAGAAATATCTAAAGTTTAATATAAATCAGTAAACATTGCTTACAGATTTATAAACAGCCATCAGAATGATTTCACAGAGTAAGACACTCATGTGGTACAGTCTGCTTAGAGGAAATACAGATTTCCACTACAATTAATAATGTTGTTCTGCAATTCTACGGGGATCCTTCTACACAGATCTCAATACATACTACAAAGGAGGGTTTTTGCGCTAGTGCTCTCATTTCACTGCTGGAACACGGGGGCGGGAGCAGGGAGCCCAGTGGTGGTGCTAGGTTGAGCGTCTCATAGCACAAAGTCAGCAAGGCTAGATTTCACCAAACATTTCACCAAACAGGAAGGTCATGGCCTTATTCAAAGTCATACAAGGAGGTTTGTGATAGGCTGGGAATGGAACCCAGCCAGTTTTCCACACGTAGACCTTTGGTTCTCAAATAGAGGCTTGTAGCCAGCAAGCCATCGTCCCCTTTTCTACATTTTTAACTTTCATTTTAAAAGAAAGGTACATTTCTAGCTCTTCTGGATGTAGGGATTAGGGGTGAAACAGATATTCAGTATGAATAGATTAACCGTCAAATTCAGCTGCGTCAAACCGACTCCAGTGGAGGGGATATTTGTCCCACCGCACTCCGATATCTGCTTCAGTTATTTTGCGAGTGCTGCTAGGTAGCTTTGTTTCCGCTATTGTGCATGCACAGTACAGTAGCACTAAACAGCACCAAATAACCAAAATGTAAAACTAAGCATTAAACAAACCACCAAAATGAAGTTAACCAAGTCCATGTAAATAATATCAATTTCAGATACAGATACTATTTGGATGGATATCTGAATATGCAAATGCCACCCACAAATACAAAATATTCATTTCAACTCTAGTAAAGATACCCTGGAAAATATGACCAGCACATTCCACCTGCTTGAATCTGCAGGCAGCATGGCACAGTAGCTCTGAGAGGGTTAATCACAGCACAGACCCCATGGGCTGTGGAATCTGGCATTTTTATTTTATTGCACAATACCGCAACATGAGTTCTTCCCCTGCAGGGTGCAGTTCTCAGGAATTGTCACACGCTGTGGACAACTGGGGTCAAGTCTTCATCTTGTCAAATAGAGAAAGCATCTTGCAGGATTAGGAGTCCCAGAGACAGCTAGGAGGTACCCCGTTTTAGCTGCCAATCTAGACTTCAAATACAGTCCATGTTTCAGTAGATAATTAACTAGACACTCTTGATGGCTTGTCTCACCAAGAGATGCTGAAACACAAAACCTTTGGAAGCAAAAATTTAATCCAAGATCACTGGGGTAAAAAGCCTCGATGATTTGAGCCAAGAGACCTAGTTGTGTTAAGAGACACCCATCAGCCTCTATGTTGGCCAATAACTTGAAGGTGACAGAGACCCATGCTGTGTAAAAATGGGTTACGTTATTAAAGAGTTATGACTACCAGGTTTAGCAGCTTGAGAATATGCCTTGGAGCCAGGAGGCCTAATCTGACATTGACTCACTCTGTTGCCGTGGGCATGACACGTTTCCCCATCCGCAGACTGAAGCTGTTAATATTACAGTAGCCTTTTGTGACCCTAACTTAGATAAGGGCTGATTGTGCTGTACAGAATGGGATGGGAGTGAAAATGACTTGCCCAAGGCCACACAGCAGGTCAGTGGCAAAGATGGGACTAGACCCCAGGACCTCCGAGACACCAGTCCAGCGCCCAAACTATTGAACCACAGTTTTAATGCTGATTTTCCTAACCGGGTGCTATGTTGATGCAGTATTTCCAGTAGCAGATCCCATTTGCTCATACATAGGCTGCAACACGTACAATGCACTTACTTGCACTGCACACCTCCCTGAGGTTCCCTGCTGTCCAAAATAACTGGGGGTAGACACCATGAAGGATGATGGGTTGAGGCAGCTATTGACTGCTGCTGGATTACAGGATGCGGAGGAACTTGGCATCCGTCCCGCACGATTAATAATTCTATTTTCATCAAAGATGAAAAGAGAGGCAGATGTTTGGGCCGGAAGGATCTTCGGGCCCCTCCCACGCTTTGCAGCACACGTGGTCTGCTTTTGGCACTTTGTGAGCATACCCAGAAGTACCCAAAGGCTGGAAACACTATTATAGATGTGGTGACTTTTTTAGGCTCCTGTAAGTCCAGGAGCCTGTGTTTACTGCATTTCCCCCATTGGGGGCCATGGGGAAGACACCGTGAACACAGGTCCCTGTGTGTATTCCGACACTGCTGCCCTGGTTTGCACTTTAGTTTCTCCCAGAAATCAGACACAAATTATTCAGTCACCTTATTGCTCTACATTCCAACTCTTCTCCATTGGCTACAGGGGCCCATCTAACACAGCTCATCACTTCAAGCCCCGTTTCCAAAATTCACTCCAATGCCCTGAGCTGAATGCTGTTTCTTACAGTTCCCTCCTCCTGGTTTCCCTGGTGGTTACAGCTAGGGTCTATCCTAGCCCGCCTACACTTATATGGTCAAGGCTTCCTGGTCAGCTGATCTACAGAACTCTTCCCCAATCAGGGCTCCAGATAATTAAGCCCATTAGGCAGAGCTGGCTTTATATGTTTTACCACCCTAGGCAAAATATGAAACTGCACCACCCTGCTTCATCTGCCTCCACACTCTTCAAGCTGGGGGCTTGCAGCACAGGTAGTAGAAAGAGCTCTCCTGAGACTTGTTAAACAGCTGATCAACAAGGAAGCCGCAGCGCTCCTTCACCAACAGTGTAAGCTATGAGATGGAGGCCTGCACTGCAGCAAGAAAAGGGAGTGCTCTTGGCTCCTCACTAATCAGCTGTTCAGTAGAGAAGCATCAATGCCACCCCAGAGGGTGAATTTAAGGGGTGGGGGAGCGGAATGATCCAGGTAGGGTTGCCCCTTTCTCCTGGAAAGAAAACCAGATGCATGCAATTGTTCTTGTAAGCTATGTAAATATAAAAGAACATTTAGGCTGGACTAATAAAAAGATGGGAGAAGGAGGGAGGTGCAGGATACATGGGGAAAGAGGTGGGTGCAAGGGTAAATGGACCAATGCACAGATGGGCTCCCAGGGCAAGGAGTCTAGTTGCTCATCACAGCTGCAGTACAAGGACTCAAGGTAAAGCCTCTGGATCTTTTGCAACTTTTGCTTCTGCCTCTTTTGCTCCAGCTCCTCCTGCTGTCAGCTAGAGAGCTTTGCTTACTTCTGTGCCTGCCTCTCACCTCCTCCAGCCCTGCCCCCTTTCCTGGGACATCGGGAGGGGACCCAAGTCTAGGGCAGCAACAGGTCAAAGGAGGAGAAGAGCAGACAGCGCTGAGATGAACTGACTAATCACATCTGAGAATTATCAGCTTACCCCAGAAGCCCTCAGATGATGCTTGAAAACCCTGAGAATTATCAGCTTAACCTAAAGCCCTGAGTCTCAGGGTCAAGCCCTGGGCAGTGGTAACGCTTCAGCCAGTAGTAGTCCCTTCCCTGGACAGCGGCTAACACATTGAGTGGGGGGAGGAGCCCTCTTGGTTTATTTGCCACCTTCTTAAATTTGTTGCCCTGGGTGTCTGCCTCCTCCACCTTCAGTGAGTGACTCTACAAACTCTACAAATGCCTAGGGCATTTTCAGATGGGCACTTATCACCGGGATAGTTTGTCCGTCTAAACGCTGTCAACCGTGATTATTACTGCGGGATAACAAAAATAGCAAGGTGTTATAAAACTCCAATCACTGGGGTTTATAACAACCAGTTGTTAAACTATCCTAGGATAATGTCCATCTGAACGAAATAGCCTGGTATAGTCAACTATCCTGGTGATTATTAGTGCCACAGAGTCTAACGGCAAGGTATATGCTCAGAGTGCTCAGCTGCACGGAGGATGTGACGTTGCAGAGAAAGGACGTGACGTTTGAGTCCCAGAAAACATTGCACTAAACTCAGCAGAAAAGCACCGTGGGATTTTTAATTCATCCCAGAGACTCTAATCACAATGTTCACACGGAGTATCCCGGAATTAAGTTATCCTGGGATAGAAATGTCCGTCTAAACAGGTACCATTTTGTTATCCCGGGATAATCATCTCCAGAGATTATTCTAATTATCTCGGGATAGTTTATCTGTCTGAAAAAGCACCTATACACCTCCCACTATTTCAAGCCCTGCCCTCTCCCACTCATGCATTCACACTCTGTCCAGCAGTTCTCTTCTTCTGTCGGCGGTGGTCCAGCTCTGGCAGTGGCAGTTTGGCTGCCTGGCTTCAGCGTGCGGCCTCCTCCAAACAAGTGGGGCATTGCTATCTAAAGGTGGGACTATGTGATTTTTTTTATTCCCAAGTGCCATACTGAACTCCCTTGGGTGACAGGCTTCTCCATGTGCAATTACTAGTTAAATATTTTGCCCAGACAGCCCCAAGGCTTACACAAAAGACTGTTTTGAAGCCTGGCTAGGATGATAAATTATTATAAATGCTTATAATAATGACCAGATATGCAAATTTTAGAGGACACATGAGAAAAACAGGTTGCAGGTAGGGTTGCCCTGCACCATGTATTTTTCATAAGCATCCTGGATTAAAGGGGAGGTATAGCAACCCTACTTGCAGGGCTACATTGGCCCCAATGCAGATCTGGAACCTGTATTTCTCATAAGTGTCATCTAAAATTTTCATATCTGACCACCCTAAGCCTGGTTCTCCATTTCCTATTCCCAATCAGTCATGGGCCCTTCCACTACACTTCAGTCACAGGCTGACCGCAGGCCCGACACACCAGCAGTTCCTTATTGAAACACCTGGTTTATTACAAAAATGCATGTTCTGTCAAGTATTATGCACAAAAAACCCCAAGATAATCACTAAAATAAAACAAGAAATAAAATAATACAAATATGTATAAAACCATCAAAAGATAATGGCTAGTCACTTCAAAACATATAAAAACATACCAATAGATAAAAAGACAAAATTACATGTGGTGTAGTGGATCATAGTAATCCAAGGGACCCAAAATAACTGACATTGGGCAGCAGACAATCTTTATGTGGGGAGCCTGGCCCTAGCCTGTTCGGTTTTAAAAGCAAACAGAGCAAGATTCATGATGACCCTTGGATCTTTACTTTGAAAAAGCCAAATTAATTTCTCCTGTTTATTAAAAAAGGAAACTTTCTCCAACAGAGGCTAAATTAAGGTTTCTTTTAATTCTTGATAAATAGGGCGCTCCATGGTGTAATGTAAAGTATCCTCAATTACACCCATCTGACAGGGCTAGAATCTCAGGGTGTTTTTACATGACACCACCACACATGGACACTCACCATCCACATGAGGGATGTCTTGTTTGACTATGTTGCATGGGGGTGCGCACTCCCATGATCCAACGACTGCCCACCCATTCCACACACGGGGCACTCTGGGAAAAGCCGGAGTGCCCCGTGCATGGACTGGCTGGGCAGTGCATGGACAAGGCAGCCATGCATGGGGCCACTTGTGTGAAGTGGCCCCCCATGCACGGCACCCACACACCCACCCCACACAATGACCGCGGACCTCCCCCCCCCCTCCCCCCCCCGTCTCATGTAAAAACACTCATAGACTCGTTGGAATGCCAAGTCATCTTCCCAAAGAAGAGCAGTAGGCATTTGCTCGCAACATAGCCTACACAGGGCTGACTTATGTTTAAGGGTGAAAACAGACATAATGCTAGCTCCGCTTTAACACCACTTTAACATTTCTTATACATGTTTCAGGACTGTATTGGTGCCTATGCAGCAAGCATTAAAAAAATGTTAAAGTAGTGTTAAAGTAGAGTTAGTGTTATGTCTGTTTTCACCCTATGTTTAATATCCATATTTAAATAGTTTTCCAAGCCTCCATCTAATTTCCACAGACAATATAGAGGAGCTACTCTAGAATGGTGAACGGCTGCAATATCCTTTTGTAAGAAAACGTCTCTAAACCTTTGTGCAGCAAGACATTTTTGGCAGCTGGAGAAAAGGCAAGCCTTATTATTACAATGATACCCCCAAGCCAGCTGTAGACAATGAATTCTCAACAAGAAACTGAACCCAAGGAGATCTTAAAACGAGGGCTCTATTCAAGTCCTCCAGATAACATAAGCCTCTAGGGGAGGAAAGTGAGCAATTTGAACCAATAACTGAACAACAAGGTCCTAGCCGCGACTCATAAATCCTGAGTTCCCGCATGGAAACACCTGAAGGCATTAGCCTTGGTACTATTGCCAGTCAAGGCAGTGTCAGTGTCTGAGTCTGCATAAGAGAGCAGACACACAACACCTGTAGAGCTCTCTGTTGCAAACAGTTGCTCCCCTCCAGCTACAAGATCTGCCTCATCCTTCCATTTCAGACACCCTCGTCAGTCACATTTTGGGTGAATACGTAACTCATCACTCAGAGGGCTGGTGAAAGAGCAATGTCACGTTTACTGCAACTCCAGCTAGCTAGCATCGCAAACACACCCCTCCCAGCCGGAATCCCAGTTGCATGCTTTAAATTTGAATTGGGTTCAAAAATGTCAGAGGCTTTGAGGCTCGGCAAACCTGAGACGCACACTGAGATGACGAGATTTCCACCAGCATAAATCAAGGTTTGAGGAACCTCAGGCCCAGGAGCCAGATGTGGCCTATGGCTAGATTTTTTAGGTGGCCGCTTTTCCAGTTTCTCGATTCTATCCCCAAGCACTGAAAGACTGAGCTCGGGGCAAGGGAGCAGCGATGAGGGCGTACACACCCCAAAATAGGGCACAGATCCATGATCTGGACTCTCCCCCTCTTTAGAACGCAGGGCACTCCCAACTTCTATGTGGCCGTTGGAGCTTGCACTCATTTTCAAAGTGGCTCCTGGGAGAAAAATAATTGCTGACCCCTGGTGTAAATGGACAAAGAGCACGATATAACCATCCTAATCACAGAAGACTATTGTGTGTTATCTTAACAAAGAAACCTAAAGGCATCCCTTGCTCCAAAGAGCTTTTATAACCTACAGTAATAGACACTCCCTACACTGCCACACTAGACAATGTTCGCAGTGTAAATATGGAACCGCTCCACTGGTGCCATTCTTCATTTTCACCTGGATTAAACACTAACAGGAAGGGTCAGATTCTGTTCTCCCTCATGCTGGTGTAAATCAGTGGTTGCCGGCGCACTCCCGGAAATGAGACACGGAGACAGAAATGGATTTAAATGGTTGCACTCTTTAATCCAATCAGAGTGAGAAAGTTGGTGATATTGCTACTAAGCAATCCTGGGTCCAGTATTTTAACCTCATAAACCTTGCCAACGTTAAAACAGGTGACTGACCTGGATATGCCCTCCAGTGCCAGCCCCAAAACCTTTACCAAACCTCCCCTTCGAACAGCTCCCTGGCCAAGGCTGAAGGGGGGGAACCATTTGCCCGTGTGGGCACAAGTAAGGAGAATGGCGTCATTAAGTTCGAGGGCCATGCTTGCCCTTTCCCCCGCTTGACACCCCTCCCAGAGGCACGATTCCAGTGCTAGTCATGCCCTGCTCATCACCAGGAATCGCACCCTCATCTCTTATGGAGGTGACTCTTACTTTATTCTAAAATTACCTAACCTACAACCTATTAACCATACTGGACCCCCTCAGAGTGCGACATTGCAATATATAGACAATTCAAATTATGCCAAATTAGTATCGAAACATGTAATTATCCTCATTGGAATTGCCTGCCCAATTAAAACTGTTTCAATTATAATTAAACTATTTTAAATTAGCTGCCAATAAAATATCGTCAATTAAACCCATTAGGTGCAAATTGCCAGTGCTTAAACTAATTTTAACCTAATTCGAATACTGCGATGAAGGCAAAACGAACAGGCAACCCATAATGCTGAAGCTGCCTGTCAAAATTCCTTCTCGGCCTCCTAACGGCAACCAGACATTGCTCACAGTATTCGAAGGATGGGAGGTTGGGTGCTCACTCTCCTCAGGGGCTGAGCGCAATGAATTCCTTCGGGGAAGAACGCGAGCGTGAGAAAGCGTCCCTACCCCCCCCCCTACAGAAGGGGAGGAAGCTGCCCCCGCGCTGCCCAATCATGCTAGCGGGGCACCTGATTCCCCTGCACCCTATCCTGCCTCCCTAGGCCAAACAAACAGGGCTTCCCAAACCCTTTCTTTGTCTCCGCCCTCATCTCCCCAACTAGGAGCGCGTCAACACACACACACACACACACACACACACCCCGTCTCCATTTTGCTGGCATAGGGTCCTTCTCAAAATGGCAGGGGAAGCACGAGAAGGTGTTTGCTAGCTCCACATACTGAGTAAGCTAGGGGGGAATTTCTAAAATGGTGGGGTGACGGGGGGAGAGAGTCGAAGAACAGGAGGGAGAGAAAGGAGAAGCAATAGGAAGGGGAAAGGAAGAGAGGGAGCAAGGTGCATGGTGGAGGTAGCCGCTTCAGCTACCTCAGACAAGTGGAAAGTGTGGGCGGTAAAAGTTTGAGAATCACTGGTGTAAAAAATGAACAGCATCCATGTAGCAATTTTAGATTTACACTCCAAACAGAATCTAGCCCTTTATTAGTCACACCACCCCCAATAACCCCCATGCACTTACACAGCTGGATATGCTGGTAGCTTTCTCAGAAACACAGGGTGGTTGATCAGCAGAGTACGCTCTGAACTGTCACTTCAGGGTGTAATGACACAATTTAAAAAACCCTAAAAAAAAAAAAAACTGGCCACAGACAAGAATTTGTCTGGAAGCCATTTAATAGTCAATCAAGAGATTCTGGATATGATGAAGTTTCCCCAGGCAGCATGTCGGTTAGCAGGACACATCGCAGTCCTTGCAGGAAGTGCCGGGTAAACTTCGAACCCTCCATAATTAATGTCTTCCCTAAAGAGCCTTTCTACTAAACCCACTCAGATCCCACTAGCAGAACTGCTTGCCTGAGTCCGGGTTATTAATCACTGATCCCCACCTGAAAACAAACTCCGACAGCATCTGACAGAACATGCCATCTCCTTCAGACTGTATTTAGGAGTCAAGTGCCTTGCTAATTTTTAATTTAAATAAAGTGAATACCATAATCAAGGCAACTTTAATGTTCTCTTTGCGGGCTGGGAGCAGAGCCTCTGTGGCCTTGTAGCAGAGATAAAGAGGAACATAAATAGAGTATTGCATGTCTTTACAGCAAGGGGAAAAGAAAAGGCCCTTAATAAAAGCTTTCTAGTCTTTCGCCTCTCTTGCCTTTCTGTACTCATAAAAGGGAGCCTTTGAGAAGCACTGGGTAGCTTTAAAACAAAGGGCTGAAAGGGCTATGGCTGAAGCAGATGGCAGATAACTCTTCCCCCCATTAGTCTGGAGGGAATGTCTATCTCAATTAATTAGGTTTGAGCTTACATGGGAAGAGATCAGGACAACTTTGGCAAAGATTTAGCAATGTGTCAGGGGTTGATCAGGTTTAGGAAGGCTGGGGCAAAAGATACAGGTCTGGAGAAAAAACAGCAGTAAGAAGGAGGGCCTACAGCTGCAGCGGCTAATATCAAGACAAATACTCTGGGGAAAGGCAAAGCCTTTCCAAATAGTGACGATGGCTTAAGAGCTTGGTAGTAAAAGCTACTGAAATTTAGCCGAGGATTAAAAATAAATAAATAATCAGCACAGACACATGACCTAAAGCCCTAAATGTTGGAAGGCCGCTTGAGTTTAGCAGGTCTCACTACAGTTTATAGAAGACACAGGTGTCACATTATAGTGACTGCTGGTTGAAAGCATGAACCACTGGGGAACCTCTGGCCTGTGGGCCAAATCCCACCCGCAGCTGTTTTTTATTTGGCCCCTAACCAATTTCTGGATCTGACCCCTGGATCCGGTCCCTACCCTCAAGCACGGGTGATAAAATGAGCTCAGGGAGGAGAGTGCAGCGATGAGGGCATGTACACAAGGGTGGTGGTGGGGATCCCTGGTATAATGCGATCTGGACTTCCTCTTCCTTCCCCCATCATGAGCACAACCTTTAAGCACCCCGACACCCAGCTCCTACCAGCCTGCGGAGCTTGTATTAATTTTCAAAGCAGCCAGCCAGAGTGGAAAGGTTCCCCACCCCCGGATCGTAGGGACTGGAGAGACTCTGTGGGTGTGTTTAAATGAGGCGCCCCCACGCATTGACACCCACCGTCCACGTGGGGGAGCGCTCGGGTGAATTCGGTGCGTGGGGGTGCACACTCCCGTGACCCGTGCATGGGGCACGCCCGAAAAAGTCAGAGTGCCCCAAGTGGGGATGGGATGGGCGTTGCGTGGCTGGGGTGGCCATATGTGGGGCCACTCATTTGAAGCGCTCCACACACACACGACGTCCCCGCCCCACACACCAACCATGGACACACACACACACACGCCTGACTCATTTAAAAACACCCTGTGTTTCTTGTAGGGCAAAACTGAGACATGTTGACAGAGCTGTAAAGGAGTCAAGAACCTCGCACTACTACTCCGTCACCTGTTCTGGGTTGGTTGAGCCATTATCTTGTCTGCCACGCTTTGACCTGCATTAGGGGTCTCTAGAGCTGAAGACACGGTCACTACAGCTTGAGACCATGAGCCAAGTTCTGTAGTGCTGGGCTGTAACAGGCTCTACTAGTCTCTGTGGACTAGGGTGGCCA
>QEPC01003095.1:1987144-1998228 GCA_003113815.1 Sphenodon punctatus
GAGGGCGAGAGAGCAAGGGAGGAGGAGGAGGTGGAGGAGGCAGCGGTAGAGGCACGGGCGGGGGAGGAGGCGGTCGTGTTGCACCTGAAGGTGGTGGAGGGACAGCAGCAGCAGCAGCCGGGACGGGCTGACCCGGTGCCTTCTGGGTGT
Source organism: Sphenodon punctatus (assembly GCA_003113815.1). Taxonomy (NCBI): domain Eukaryota; kingdom Metazoa; phylum Chordata; class Lepidosauria; order Sphenodontia; family Sphenodontidae; genus Sphenodon; species Sphenodon punctatus. Next base: position 1,987,295 of record QEPC01003095.1, read on the forward strand.
TTTGACCACGGCCGGGAATCAGCGTCACGTCTGTTGCACTGCCCCGGCCCGTGATCTGCCGGCCCAATTCCCTGCCGTGGGCCCGGTCCCGTCACGTGTGATCGGGACTTTTTTTGACCACGGGGGTGGTTGTTCGGTTCACCCCACCGGGAATCCACTGTGGTGAATCAGGACCACGTAACGTCTGAAATCACCCGAAAATGGCAGCAAGGAACTTCTTCTTTGCCGCCAGCACAGCCACCGCATAGACTTTCAAACTGGCTCTATGCTGCAATCTGTCGTCTTCAGCATGAGTAGGACGCCACCGTCGCTCTAACCGCCTCCCCTCACATTTTAACTGCCGTAGGTCCCCCATGAACCACAGGGACCTGTGGCTCTGATGTTTGGGAAGCCGATGCCTGGGAGATTTCCAGTCAATGACCTCCGATAGCCAGGTGTTCTAAATCCTAATGAGGTCATCAAGAGGGCGGGCATCGAAATCAGAAGGTATTTCCCCCAGAGCATTCTGGAACCACTTTGGTTCCATAAGTCTCCGAGGGTGAACCAATTTAACTGGTTCCACACTTTTCTGGGGGCAGACGTGCACCAGGACCTGGGTCTGAAGGATAATTATCCGATCATGACAAGGGCACTTTCAGTCCCTCACTAATGGACACCCCCACCCCCACCCCCGCCGCCTCTAGGCTGGTGCAGAAAGCCGGTGCATAAGCATCCTGGATTAAAGGGGGGGGGGTATGGCAACCCTAGGGGAGGGGGACTGGGTCCTGCAGGAATCAGCACCACAAGTGCTGGGAGTTTCAGGCAGGGAGAGGGTCCCACAGAAATAGCCCATCCCGGGGCCTCAGAAGTTCTGATCCTGAGGCTACACCAGGACTGGCTTGACTTCCTTGCAGGGTGCAGGTCATGGGTCCTACTGGCCTTGCTTAAGGCCAGCCCAACCCCAGAGTAGCACTTTGTGTGAATAAATACACTTAACCCAAGGTAACTGACCCTTGTCTCCAACTGGGATCAGTACTGGATACTTCAGAGGAAGTGCCCAAGATAAAAGGCAATTATGGAGTAAGCCAGCCCCTACTGTTCCCCCTCAGAATTTTAGGGACACCATGAATGTCAGGTTGCACCCTTACCATTGTGTCTAATGGCCACTGATGGACCTATCGTCCATTCTTCCAAAACTAATGTGCCAGTACATTGAATGAAAGTCTCTGGATCAGTTTTGAGATAAACCCAGCAAAAGCAAGTTTGTCCTAGGGTTATTTTGAGTAGAGCAGGAAGGAATCCCAAAGGTCCAGCCCCCTGCCATGAAGCATGATCCACAGTACCTACACCATCTCCGAGAGATGTCTGTCTAACAATTTTTAAATGCATCCACTGATGGGGCCTCCACAACCTCCCTTGGCAAATTATTCTGCAGCCTAAATGTCCTGGTAGTTAATTCTTCTGAATGTTTTTAGCCCATTACTAGTCCTATCCTCAGTGATTAAAGAGTACAACTGGGCATCATTTGGTTTATGGCAGCCTTTCACATATTTGAGAATTTAATTAATCCTGCCCTCCGTAATCCCCCCCGGCTAAACATTTCCAGTTTTTTCAATTTCTCTACATAGTTTGTTCCCTTCATTCCCTTTATCATCCTTACTGCTCTCCTCTGAACCTTCTTCCAGCTTCTTAGTGTCCTTCTTAAAGTGAGGCACCCAAAACTGGGTGCAGTACCCTAGATCAGTGGTTCTCACTTTTTTGAACCACACCTCCCTTCCACTTGTCCGTTGTATGGGTGCAGGTGTATGTTGGTATGGGGGTTCAACTGCATCTTGCTCCCTCTCTTCCTTCCCATTCTTCCTTCCACTTTCTCTCCCCCCTTGCCAGCCCATGGTTTTGAAATTCTCCTTAGCTCAGTGAGAGTGTGGAACTAGGTATTTGCCAGCTGAGGTCCTTCTCTTGCCCTCCTCCTCCCAAAACACCTGCCATGCCCCCTCTGTGTGTTTGAGAACTTAGCCTCCAGATGAGGCCTGAGGTGAGAGGAACAATCACTTTCCTTTTTGAACAGACAATACTTCAGTTAATGCAGCCCAAAATGGTGTTTGTCCTTTTAGCTGCTGCATCACATTGTTTACTCATTGGGTGCTTTTAAACTGACAGCAGCTCTGGCTCTGCCGGCACCAACTTGCTTTACCCCCAGTCATTTAAAAACACCCCACCAGTTGTGCAAGCGGAGCACCAGGTAGAGCTGCAGTCCATGCTATGGGCAGACCCACGCTGCAACTCCACTCCCAAACAGCGGTTGCTCTGGACAACACACCATAGAGTTGCAAGTGCCAGCCTAGAGCGTTAGGTGATCACTCACAACTCTATGGTATGGCGGTAGTGGGCATGCGTGGGCAGACCACAAACCAGGAAACCTGCCGGGTCCATCTAAAGCAGACCTAGGCAGGGTTGGAAATGTGCAGATGTAAGGGCGCACCCCTGGAGCAGCTCCAAGGGCAGACAGCCTCTGTGTCCATCTAAAAGCACCCATTTTATCTGTCATCTTCCGATTCTTTTCAGAAGTACAACGCCTCAAAAGCCAACATATAATTTGGCTGAAGTCTCAGATCCTCTCTGAATTTGTCTGGGTTTTGTGCAGTCAAGATCAAACATGATAATCAGCAGGTCCTCAATGTATGTATCAGCTTTAACAGTCCACCCAGCAAATAGCTCTTAGATGAGTTAGCACAGAGGCAATATTTTTTCACAAGCAGATGCTGAGATCAGTGTGGAGAACACTTCAGCACAGTTCTGGCTGGCCTATCTTGTGTTAAAGAGCATACTTCACTTGTATCCACACTGACCTTCCCTCACCATGATTACAATTCCTGCTCTTCATCTGGTCAAATAGTTCCTCCACACACAAACAGTTAGCAACAACACAATTGAGTGAGAACTTCACCCAACCAATAGGCTTTTGTTTACTCAACCAAGGCTCGATTTTTCTTCTTCTTTAAAACAGGCATGTTTTGTTCACCTCCTCACCAACAGTTAAAAATTATTGGTCTTAAGGCTGAGACCAATATGCAATGTCTTCATTGCGAATGTAACTCACCCATTCAGTCATGCTGCCAAATATTCAAATTAGCTTTGCTATACATGTAAAATTTGTGTATTAATTTAGCTTGATAATTTTGCTTCAGTCAGTTTGGTTACTTCACTACTGGTTATTCATTCATTATTACTATTTAGTGCTACCAAAGTTAACAAAGTACTGAAGAAGAATTGATAACTGAAAATCATGAAATAGCAAAATAAACAAAGTAACCAAACTGAGATTGAAAAAATGAATATCACTTCCTATTCGCTTTGTTCAAACAGAAACGAATGTGTCAAATTCAATATTCATTCTGCATATTCATTTCAACCCTAATTCAAAGTTATTAATTCAGTACAAGAGGAGGCCCCAGACAGAGCCCTTGATGTGACACTCCCCCAAGCTTTGAAGCGAATCTGAATTTTGCAGGTGGTCCCATCTGTAAAATGGATGGAATCAGAATGTTAGAGCTCAGCATCCCTAGAACTTGGGGTTTGCTCATGCTCTGCATCTGAAGCTGACAGCCGGAGCTCGTCTCTGGTATAGACAGTACGTCAAGGTTTGCCTGTCACTTGCTCCATCTCCGAGATGCTAACGTGCATCCCGATTTCAGCCCCTCTGAATTCCTTTACATCACTATTTAGGATGCTGTTTGATGGCGAAGAAATTAAATCAACATTTATTTTAGAGTCAGGCTGTACTTCTTGTTTGTCCACAGTGGCACACTGACTGGTTTGTTGACCTTTCTTTTAAAAAAAATAAAAAATAAATCTCAAGCATCATTTTTATAATTAACCTTCCCTATCAGAGTGTCTCCTGTTTAGCTCATAGTCTTAGCTCAAGTCCACTGCATATAAGTGCTTTTTATGTTCATTTTGGAGAAACGGCAAGCCTGCAAGACCTGGCTGTTCACCCAGGCCTTCGGAGGGGAAGGGGGGAGGGTTGGGTAGTTGGGGATATTGGGGGTGGGGGTGGGGGTTGGATTGGTCTGTTTTTAAATTTCATGTTGATGGTTTTAAAAATATTTTAAAATTGTTATTGTAGTGTTGTACGCCGCCCTGAGATGCCGTAGGCATGAGGGGGTGGCTAAAAAACACTTAAAAATAAATAAATAAATAAATCTCCTTGCTGCAAAAGCAGTCAGATTTCAAATAAACCTGCCACTGTTTTCCTAGGCGACACACAAGTGCAGCTCCTCCTTCCTATATGCTTAGGAAAGTTAGAATTGAGTTCCAAAGCTGAGCACAACATTCCTTGCAAGAAATTTACCTTCAAAGATAAAGTATGTGTCAAAATATGAAGACAGCAGGCACCAGATATTTAGACAGAATGCTTTGCCATTCTATTTTTCTTTAGATAACAGCAGAGGCCAACTGAGCTATCAAGTTCTGTTGCAACCATAAAGCTTTAGAGATTCCTGCAGCAGCTTGTTTGAAGTTGTTGAACTACCCTCCACTCCGGTGAACTAAATAAGTGTTAAAAGTACAAAGAAAAGAATCGGGGAAAGGAGGAGGGAATTTAAAAAATAAGATGAACACACCTTGATTTTGCTCGCTTTCTCAGGACAGGACAGAGTCAGTTTTGTTCCAGCCTCTCTGGATTGTGTATCTGGAGTGTCTCAAATGTATAACAAAAAAAAAAAAGTGTAGCAATCTGAAGAAGGCTCCTCCCCTATATTTTACATAGTGAGGGCTCTCTCACAAAGCAACTCAAACAGTTCAGCTCCAGGGTAACAAGTTCTGAGTGGGGGGAGGCAAGGGGGAATCGGAGGATGTTAACAGTCTTGGATGGAGTTTAAGCCCCTTTCATAGAGGGGAACCTGTTCTTCAGGTTAGAAACTGAAACAAACTGTTTATTGCCATGTTTGCATGTTGCACTCCTCCAAGTCTCTTCTACACCAGCAAGCCACTGGTGGTGATAAATGCAGGTTTAATAATGCACAGTCAAACAGCACGTGGGCGGTCAGGTTAATTATTACTGGCGACTGGTTTGCTTTTATATTTTGGACTTCCTTGTGAAGCTGCCAGTGCAGCAACTCCCTTGTCAGGTCTGTTGTAGGCAGCAACGAATGCCAGGGCACTGAACTGAAAAAGTGTCAGCTAACGCTAGTCTTGGAAATACCTTGGCTGAATTTTAGGAAGTTGCTGGATATTATACAACCAATAACACAATGCATAAGAACAAGACACAGAATGAATATCCTTGGCAAATACCATATTTGCTGAATTCACCTGCTTCAATTCAGGTCCAGCAATGGGTGTTTCTACAGGGTACGTTAATCATGGGTGAAATCAACTCCGTGATAGTCACAGCCACATTCAAAGTGCAGGCAAAACTCCCTGCTGGTGAAACTGACCAGGAAAAAGCTACCCCTCCAAGGCAAAGCACCTGGTGGTGAAACTGACAAGCACTAAGCCCTGCAGTTGAAACTGACAAGCCCAATGAATAGACCCTCTTTTTTTTTTGCTGCCCTGCACATCTGCTGAGGAGTTTCTTTAATATGTTCTGAGGAACAAACCTTTGTAAACCCATGTTCACTCTGTGGGTTGCTCCCAGGTTTGTGTGACCAAATGTAACTGTGACAGGGTCACTAGGTCCCTGCAGGACCAGACCCCTGGGGCTAGGGTAAGTTCCTGCAGGGACACAGCCCCAGGGAGTGAGCATCGGTCTAATCAGTGGCTGGCCCTTTAAGAGGGCCAAGCTGAATGCAGGGCCAGCCTTAGGATTTGCGGAGCCCAGGGCAAAGATAAAATGCGGGGTCCCTGGTGGTCCTTCCCCCTTGGGAGCAACGTCTGCGGTGCCCTGAAGGTGGTCATGTTTGGGGACGCACTGAGAAAGGGAGCGGTGCCCCCACAACCTGTCCTGGTAAAAGCAGAGACCACTGTGAGGCCCTCATAAAGGGCAGGGCCTGGGGCGGCCACCCCAGGTTGTTCTATAATAAGGCTGGCCCTGGCTGAATGCTGCTATTGGGGCAGTTCAGTGGCCAGCTGAGTACCTGAGTGTGTCCACCTGGTCTGGACATGGCTAGGCCAGCCCTGGAGCTGGTGCTTGCATGAGTGAGTTGAGAACTCAAGAGAGTTTAGAGGAAAGAGGGAGTTAGGGGAGCGTACGGCTGATCGTTGGTTGCAGGAGGGATCATGCCTGGCTGGGAGGAACCTATGTTGAGGGACCTGCATTGAAAGGTACGCAAGAGACCCATATAATATATGGACTGTGTGACCTGGTTAGGGGAGGGATTGTGCCTAATCAGGAGGGGCCTGAGTGAAAGGCACCCAAGAGACTCCTGTACAGGGCTGTAGCCATCATAGGGACAGGAGAGACGTTTGTCCCAGGGCCCAAGCTGGGATGGGGGAGAACACAAATCCTGTCCTCTTGCGGCATGGCCAGGTGGAGACTGAGCTGAGCTGAGCAGAAGCACATGCAATGCGCGGTGTGTGGGGGAGCCACTCGGCGGGCAGCACGGGATGGAGCAAGCACTGGCGGCGGCACAAGGCAGGCAGTGCAGCCTCAGCCTCCAGGGCTCAGGTGCCGCAAACAGAGGCAGGGAGAGGTGCTGGGGGGAGGAAGGAAGGATGGAGGAGGACAGGGGCAAGGGATGGTGACAGGGGCGGGGTCCAAGTCCATTTCTTGTGCCTGGGCCCATTTCAACCTTGCTTTGCCTCTGCTCATGTAATATGGACTGTATGTAAGAATTACATGATGGGTGAGCACTGTAAATAAAGGGCCTTTGGGAAATAAAATCCCACTTAAGCTGGCCTCAGTTGGGGTGCGGATCCTGAGAAGACTTACCGCTGGAGCCACACTGATACAGTAACACTTGCCCCTGTGTTAGGCAGCTGAAATTATGGCAAGCGTAGAGACACCCAAAGTAGACTAGAAACACTATTCATTCATGCCTGCTTCATTCAGAGATTCACTTTGGGATTTCAGTTGATTTCTCTAGCTATTTTATTTTGGCTATTTGGTTGAATAACTGAATATTCAAACCTCCTCCAGGAAAAACAAGGGATTTTAATGAATACATAAATGTGTGTTTTGGCACGAATACACATTTGGATAGTCAGAGTGCCATCTGAAAGTGCAAAAAATAGTTGCAAACACAGAATCTGCTATTTGTTTCTGCACTAATACAAACAGGATGCTGATCGGGGAGCAGGATTCTTATATTAAGAGAAAATTCTACATTTTGTTTTTGTTCCACATTGGACAGAGTTTCTGAAAATTGAAATTTTGAAGATTTCCATTCTGGTTGTTTTCCTTTTGGCTACACAGTTGAAGCACCCATGTTGCACAGCTTCTTGGTGTGTTACAGACGCTGCAGTGTGCTGCACTTAGGGTGGCCAGATATGCAAATTTTAGAGGACACTTATGAGAAATACAGGTTGCAGGGCTGCATTGGAGCCAATCCAGCCCTGCAACCTGTACTTCTCATAAGTGTCCTCTAAAATTTGCATATCTGGCCACTCTATCCACACTCCATCATCTTCCATCTAGTCTACCAATAGGTTGCAGTTTTGGTCTATTCAATTTTGGTGGTTTACTGGGGGGGGAAAAATCCCCCTTGGAAAATTGAATTGAAAACTAACCAAATCACATTAGTTTCTATTAAAACATCGCTAACCCAGACCTGTGGTTTGATCAGCCACACTCGGCCTTCCAGCCTACAGAGAATTCTTGATGGGAATAGGAATCTGGAATCTTAACAAGATTGGGGTGCGGATGAGGATGAAAAGCAGATGAGGTCACGTACGTACACTACCCTGAAGCATGCAGCCTGGTGCTGCACATTTCCCCTGGAGACCTCAAGGTGTATTGTAGATGCCCTGTTTTCACCCTGTGGCTTTGGAGTCATCTGCCTTTGTACAGGGCATTCCTGAATCGGACTGTGTTTCCCAATTTTGTACATTGCAAAGCCCATGTGAGACTCCTAGGTGATATTTGTAGAATTTTAGGCCTTGAAAGTAACTTACCAGGTCATCCAGTTAATCCCCTTACCCTTAAGCAGAGACAATTATACCTAAGTATCTCATAGGGAAGCTTTAGCTAAACTATCTATGTCTCTGGCTTCAGTTTAAGGTAGAGCTGAAACTCGGCCTTCGGGAAACTTCAGAATTCGCCGAAGATTCCGGTACTCGGTTCCAAAAGTCCAAAGTCTGAAGTTCCAAGGACCAAGGCCATTCCTCAGAAAACTTCGGAAGCCACTGCACACATGGCTGAACAGTTGAGCTTCTTCTGGAAATGAAACTTAGTGCCATACTTGGTAGGAGGGGGGCATGGAAAGGGACAGTTGAGTGATGTCCAGATAGCAAGTTTTGATTGGCTGGTAAAATAAAAGTGGGTGCAGCCATTTTCCATTCTCTTTGTTGAATTTGGCTGTGTTCTACAGTGCTGGATCTGTAAGTAATCGGCTGTGGGGAGGGGTGCCTGGCCTGGCATGGTATAGTTTGTCCTGTTCTGTCCATAGGGCCAATGCTGGGGGATGGGGGGGTTAGGTTTACCGTACCATGCCATGCTTTTAAAAAAAATAAAAAAATTGGGTGCAACATTGCTTCTGCCTGCTGCTTGATTGGCACTTGGCACCATGAGGCTAGAGGGATCTCTCTGCCTGGCTCCACTTCCCCTTGCCTGGTCTGTTCAAGTTACCACTGCCACAGTACCAATCCCATGCCCAAGAGGGTGCCTCTGGGGGCGGTGTGTGTGAATGTCTGGTTTCTTTCTTGTGGGTGTTGTAATTCTGTCTGCTGGGCTGCCTGGCTTTTGGTGGAATTTATTTCTCCACACAACTGCACACTATTTTGCGGGGTTGTGTGTGTTGTCTTCTTCCTTTTTTACCAAGGCTGGGGCTGCCGCATGGCACAGCACAGCCTAATTGTAAAGTGTAACTTCCACTGTTCTGCCAGCTGCTTGGCACCATGAGGCCAATCTCTCTGTCTGGCTCCACTTCCCCTTGCCAGGCCTGTTACCAATGCCACAGTAGTACCACCAATGCCATGCCTTTTTAAAAATAAAAGTGTGTGTGTGTGTGTGTGTGAGTGAATGTCTGGTTTCTTAATTTTGTCTGCTGGGCTGACTGGCTTTTGGTGGGATTTATTTCTCCAAGCAGTTGCACATTGTTTTGCGTGCGGGGGTGGGGGTTGTCTAGGCTGTAACATGGCACAGCAGAGCCTAATTGTAAAGTGTAACTGTAAGTTCTCCTACTGTTGTTCTGCCTGCTGTTTGGTTGGCACCATGAGGCCAGACCAGAGGGATCTATCTGCCTGGCTGCAGCTGCTGCACAAGCAACACCTGCTGAGGTGCTGAGTTGGCGCTGAATAGTTCTGAAGTTCCAAGTTTCTGTGTTCTGAAGTTCCGAAGATTTCTGAGGTCCAGAATTCCGTTTCCAAATTCCAGAACTTCGGAAACAGTGCTGAAGGTCCACCAAGTACCTGGGCCAATTACCCAGAACTTCGTAAATTGGCCTGAGTACCCAGAAATACTATTCAGTACAGCCCTAGTTTAAGTCCACTGCATATTGTCCTACTCTCTGTGACCACAAAGAATAATTGATTTACTTCCTGCATATATCAGCCTTTTTACATATTTGAAATTTGTTATCATGCCCCCCCCTTCCGCCTTCTTTTCTTGTGGACAGGGCCAGCTTTAAAATTTGTGGGGCACTGGCAAAAGTTAAAATGCAGGGCCCTTGGTGGTTCCTCCCCTCTCCTTTGGCCCCACCCTCTTAGGGGCATCTTCCATGGGGTCCTAGAGGTGCTCATGTTTGGGCCCCACTGGGAGGGATTAGGGGCCATGGTGAAAATGGGGACTGTAGCAGGGGGGTCCCAGAAGTAGAAAAAATAGTGGGGCTCGGGGTGGTCACCACCCCACGTCACCCTGTGGTATGGGATATAAAAGTGGTATGGGCCCCCTCCTAGCACAGAAATGTTTGACAGGCACACTTATTTACACACTAGACAAAGTAAAATGTTACCATACTAGTTTTGTGATGTTCATTTAAACATAACAGCTCCTTCAGATGCTAGAGCGCCATACATTTCAGACGTTGTAGGCCTGTACATACGTATACATTGGTATTTCTAACTTACTTGTGAATTTCACTGCCATTCCTTCTCCCCTCCCCACAAATTTTTGCACGCCCTCCACAGACAAGGGCTCCCTGTGTTTCAGACCAAGGAGGCCTGTGTTGACACCAAGTCTTCTCACATTGATGTTGTCCCTAGTTTATTTATGGCAATAGACCCCATGTATTTTCCCCAGTACATGGTGCCCTGTACAGTCACAAATATTTTACTTGCCTGGTCCAGCCTTGCCCCTGAGTCAGTAGCTATTAACAACACCACTACTGTTAACGAAATACAGCGTTAACTACAGGTATAGCCCCATTTCTCTCCTATCCTTTGTTTCCAAGCTCCTGGAGTGAGCTCAGCTGTCTACATGTGCTGTTTTAATTTCTATTCTTCAAATTCATCCCTTGACCCGCTCCCATTGGGCTTCTGCCCTCTCCACTCAACTAAGATTGCCATTGCCAAAATCACCAATGACCTTCTCTTAGCTAAGACTGCTTTAGACATGCATGGCGAACACGCTGCATAAAATAACGCTGTGTGTACCTTGATGTCAATGGCAGCCCTAGCCTGAAGGCATCTGGGGCAGTGCCCTGCCCCCGCTCTCCCCTGTCCCCCCGGTGCCACAGACACAGAGCGCTCACTGACTGAGCACTCTGTCTCTGCGGGCAGCTGAAATTGACATCGGAGCGCCGCGCTGCTCTGACTGCTGCAACTTGGCTTGCAGTCAGAGCAGCACGGCGCTCTGATGTCAATTTCAGACGCCCGGCAGAGACAGAGCACCCAGTCAGTGAGCGCTAGCCTCTGTCTGG
>QEPC01003095.1:2017016-2031844 GCA_003113815.1 Sphenodon punctatus
TGGATGAGGGTGAGCTGATTGAAACTGAATCCTGACAAAACTGAAGTGATGATGGTTGGCTGGTCTTGTGACTTGGAGGGGATTGGGATACCTGTCACTGATGGAGTCCAGCCCCCTCTGGTTGATCAGGCTTGCAGGCTTGGAGTGCTTCTGGAATACAAGGTGGTGGCGGTGGTCAGGAGCGCTTTTCACCATCTCCATCTGGTGTGGAGGCTGCGGCCTTTTCTTTTGGACTTGGATCTGGCTAATGTCATCCATGCTTTCATCATCTCGAGGCTAGATTACTGCAATGCGCTCTATGTGGGGCTGCCCTTGATGACTGTTCAGAAGCTGCAGCTGGTGCAAAACACTGGTGTTCCAAAGTCTGCACTGGCTCCGTATAGCTTTCTGGGCACAATTCAAGGTGCTGGTTTTGACCTTTTAAAGCTCTAACCGGTCTGGGTCCCATATATCTGAAAGACCGCCTGCCATGTCCCATTTTGGCCCTTACTGTCTGCCTGGAGCACCCTCTTGCAGGTTCCACTTATTACCATTGTCCGTGGGACAGAGGTGCACAGGAGAGTGTTCTTGGTTGCTGCCCCAGTTTTGTGGAACTCTCTTCCCCAGGAGATTCACTTGAGCCTGACCTTAGCATCTTCCGGAGGTGGTGTAAAACATTTTTATTTGAAAAAGCATTTGGTAGGTGGGGATAGGAGTTGGTTGGGTTTTTGAGTAGGGGTGTGGGGGAGGGTGGGAGATTTGAGGGGAGGGTGGGATTTTTTGTTTGAATTTTATTGTCATTGTTTTATGAATTGTAAGGTGCTCTAAATGGGAAGGGCAGTGTATAAATTTAAATAAATAAATAAATAAATAAATAAATATGGCTGGCTTGCCCCTTGAGCAATGTTTTCCCCAGACTGTCTCCCCGGCCCCGATCCTGCAAGACTGACCCATCAGCCCTGATCCTACAGACTTGCCCATCAGCCCTAAGTTTGCAAGGACTCACCTGTTGGCCTGATCTAGCAAGCTGCCCACACCCCTGCTGCCATTACAGAGATAGGAGGCAAACTTTTTTTGTTGTTAAACTTTTATTTGAACTTTATCCATAACAATAGACAAAATTGTTTTAACATGTTGTAATATTTAAATACGAATATACATCAAGGAAAGAGAAAGTCTTTGATATTTCTCTGCCAAACAAATACAAAACTCAATTATAACCATACTTAAACCAAAACCTGAAGCCAAACGACCTATCTTGTACTATCTTCAGTTGGGATTCTTCTTTTTTGAGTGGATTCCCTCCAAACCTCCAGTATAAACCCTAGGGATTATCAAAAAAATTTCCCCATCACCTTCAGGCATGGCTCCCAAACAGTTAGCAGATTTTGTAGTTCATTGTTAAGCTCTGCTGAGATATTTTCCATTTCATAAATAAACCATAATAAACTATAATCTCTTAACCCATAAACCCACTGTAGGGCCAGAAAGGTCATGATCGGAGGCAAACATCATCAGACCGTCACCTGACTACTGTCATCCATGTCTTTGAAACCTTGGGGCATGACGACCTGCCTTCTGAAGGTGTGGGTTTCCAAGATAACATTATACCTGTCCTTCAGAATCTGTATTCCCTTCCCCTGGAGATTTATCATAGCACAAGCTTGAGCATTTTCTGAAAAGCAATGTTAGATCTTTCTGTTTGGCAGGTGGGGATAGGGTTTAGGGGGTTGAATTGAATTATTTTGGAATTGGGGCAATTACATTGCTTTTAGATTGTATATTCATTTTTGTATGTGTCTTATTTCACATTCATTTTTATGTGTCGTTATATGCCCTGAGGCCTCAGGACAGGGCAGGATATAAATCTATACAAACAAACAACACTGACGTTGTGCCAGAAACAAAAAGCTGGGTTATTTTAAAACAAGCAACTTGAAAACAGAAATCAATTACATACATGTATAAACATCCCCTCATATAAGTCACTCAATTAAACCCTTGTCCTACTTTCAGAACTCTATCACTGGAGCTACCAAAAGAAGTGTGGGTGTCTCTTTAATTCCAGGAGGATTTCGCATCTTTCCTAAGTTTTTATTTTATTTTAAGCTGCTACAGAAAAGCTAAGTGTGGCTGGGTAGCTATGTTTTAGCTTTACCAAGCTAGAGTTCTGCATTTATTCTAGTCCTCACTGTAACTTGCATAGCCTTCCTGTTTGCTTAGGCTACTTGCCGACATTATAGGGGAGGGGAGAATCATCCATTACCGAAACTAACGTGAGTCCCCAATTGTGGGAATGGAGAATCTATTGTTATTTCCCCCTTCTCCCATTAAAATAAATAATGCAATGCAGGGCTGGATTGTTAACATTAGACTCCCTGCCACGTGAGATTATTGGGGGGTTGGTTCCCCAATATCTGCTCTATCTTTAAATTTAGGGGAGTTACCCAAATTAGTCAAAATAGGGGGTCCCCTCATGTTCAAGGGATCAAGCTGAGGACAGTATGTGCTACAGGCAGTTTATGTACCCTCCCCAAATAGAAAGAGAGAGAGAGACAGGTGTCCAATAATGACAAGTTTATTGATATATATATGTAACACAGAGAAACACAGCCCCAGTCTGGCTGGCGGGATTTAACCAGGGGAAAACACAAGCGGCTTGCGGGGATTGTAGGGGAAAAGGGTGTGTGTGTGTTCCGGTGTTGGCTCAGCGAGGGGGGAGCAAGAGAATGTGAAAGAAGAGAGAGAGAGAGAGAGAGAAAGGCTCCAATAACGTACATGAAGGGAAAAACGCAAACGAATGTGAGGGAAGGGAAATTAAGCTTGTGTTGACAGGAACCCCCTCCCCCTCGTAGCTACTGGGGACAGAGCCACTCAATATCTACGGTTCATTAACTTCAGGGGGGAATGAGTTCAATGGCCTTAAGCCGGGGTTCCCCAAATGTCCAGGGGTACAAACAAAGGCTACAAAGAAAACACAGACTGCGGCTGGGAAAGTGAAAGTAACAGGGGGGGGTGGTTAGGCTCTGCAGAGGGGAAGAAAAAGCAAGAGACTGGACCTATAGTTTACCTCTCCTAGCTGATTGAGCAGGATCAGCAGCCCAGGATCCAGCGATGTTGGGGTCCAAAAAGGGGGGGGGGGGAAGGCCGAGGTCTGGGGGGATCCATTAGCCCAGACACATGCAGGGAGACCTGCATGTATCTGGGGTCCAAGGTTTCTCCGAGGTTGATGGGAAAACCAGGGGCAGTTATAGGGTACTGAACAAAGGATTTGGGGAGGCTACGATGGGTCGTTTGGGGTACACAATGAGCTAACGAGGGGAGAAATCCAACTTCCACTTCCATCACAAAAAGGGCCATCCAAGATGCATAAGATATCTTTGACACAGGGGGAAAGAGTAAACAACAGTGGCTGGAGGGTAGTTAAGGAGGGGAGGAGAGGACTAACGATCGGCTTCCTGGGACACAAAGGGAACCCCTGGATTTCTTTATTCCTGAGGGGGGGTTGCTGCTCCAAGTTCCAGTCATCGGTGCTCTACTGAATAGGAAGAATGCCTCTTAATGGCCCCATACTTTACTTTAGGCGTTTTCTTTTTTCCTTTCTTCCCCCAGGTTCAGGCTGGTATTTCACATGAGCGACCTACTTTCTGCTGGGTTCCATGGCGGCTGGGCCCGATCCTTACTCTGTCTTACAAGCCCCCCTCTTGCTCCTAATGGGGGGCTATGCTCTCAAGCCCCTTTCCCCATGTTTGCCGGCCCTTGGCCACGTCTGGGAGCTGTCCTTTCAAGCCCTCCGGGTCCAAGTTTGTTGGCCCTTGGTCATATAGCAGAGGGGGGGTTGTACCCATTTTAGGGAAAACTGAGGCCATCATCAACAGGATTTTGAGCCCTGCATTGTGTTATTGATTTTAATGGGAGAAGGGGAAAATAATAATAGAACCACCGTGCCCACAATCGGGGACTCACGTGATCTCCTTCTCATTAGCTTTGGTAATGGAAATTTCCCCCCCTCTCTCCTGTAACATTGGCAAGCACCCTCATCTGTGACATGAAGTAGCAGCTCATAGTTCCTTACCTTGTAGAACAGGGCCTTGGTTGAAGGAAAAAAGTGAGGTGTGGAGGTATCACAACTAGTAGCCATGAGGCTCAAACTCATATTTTCCTGTGCCTCAGCTTAGGGAACAATCTCTAAGGCTATTTGGAATGCTGTCCTCACGCATTACAGTCAATGGGTATTTTGCCAATCATGGTCTCACTTTTGTTCTCTCAGAAAACGTGATGGAAAGCCAAGAGTTTGATGGCTACTTCTGGGGAAATGGTTAGCCCTATGAATATGGGGTTCTGAAGAAACACCACTGGGGGCACTCAGAGGGAGGTAGGAGTGACTACCCTAGGATAGACCTATTGAAGGCGGGGAAGGGGAGGTGTCAGATCTTGGCTGACTTTATCGTAATTTCTTTCTTTCTAGCATTTCTACCCTGCCCCTCTCACCGATGATAAAACATCAATATAAAAATACACAACATACATAAAACCTGGTCCGTGCATAAAACAACCCCCCCACCACATCCACCCAACCCAACTAACGCAACCCCGCCTCTCCCCCTGCCAAACGCCCGAGAGAAAAGCCAGGTCTTACAATTTTGCCAGAAAGCAAGGAGATCTGGGCTGAGATGAACCTCCACCCTGAGGGAATTCCAAAGTGATGATGCAGCCGCCAAGAATGCCCACCTGTCATTTGGATCCGTCGATAATGTGGGACCTCCAGGAGGGTGCTCCCGGACAACCTCAGGGGCCACCTAGGGGTCCAGGGGATGAGGCGATCTCTCAGGTAAGCAGGTAATTAAGTTTGTTAATGTTAATTAACTTGCTGTATAAGTAAACATTAATTTATGCAAATGTATGAATATGAAAAATCTTAAAATACAGTGGAATCCACTTAAGTACAGGGTCGTTACAAAAAGAAGCAACTATTTTTCTGGCATTTATGGTTGAAGCTAGGGTAAAATAAAATAGTTTTGTTTTGTTTTGCTTGTTTGTATAAAAAAGCAAACAAAAGAACAAGATCAAAACTCATATAATAGCCCATCGCATAAATCAGATGTGGACACCTGACCTTTAGATTTTCTTTACAAAGCTTTTTCACTGAAGCTAGAAGAGCAACCACAGTATGCTGTTTTAATTCAGCCCCTAGAGAACTAATGTGCATTCTGCCCACTAGTTGTGGTTCTCAATCTTGTTGGAACTGTGCCCCCCTTTCTGCCTGTCTGTGGTAGTTGAGGCCCCTCCCACATCACACACACTTTGCTCCCTCACTTCCCCTCTCTCCACCCATTCCCACCCCATTATTCTGGAGTTTCTCCCAGCTCAGTGAGAGTGTGAAGTGTTTGCCAGTTGGGGTTCTTATGCCCCACCCCCTGAATACCTTCTGTGCCCCTCTGGAGGGGGCTATCCCACAGTTTAAGCACCATTGCACTAGTTAAACAGCTGTACCTTACGGTCCACTCTCAGTCTGTCTGTGTTTCCCAGATGTCCCCCTCTCTCCCCAGTGCAGCTGTGGTGATGATGATGGTGGGGGGTTGAACTCTTAATTACAGGTAATAACATTGAAGCTCACACAGATGCTTTTCCCAGTAAGGCATTTACAGGATTTCTTTCCTCTGTGGTGGAGTCCCTGGCGTATTAATAAGAGCTGAGCTTACTCTGTAGCATTTTTCACAGTGAAGACACTTCTAGAGTTTCTCTCCTGTATGGATTCTCTGATGTATATTGCCAAACTTCTGCAGAAGCTTTCAGCATACTCCTCACGTGTATAGGTTTTCTAATCTCTAGTATGTGGATTATTTTTTCCAATAAATAAATGAGAGAATTTGCACATGCATATAATATTAACTTACTTAAAACAGACTTAAACCCTATACCTTCCAAATTCTTTTTCAAAATTCTGTTCTTGGGATATAGGTATAAAAAAATTATTGAATTTCTTGTTGGCAGAAATTTTTGTAGGCAGTTTAGGTATGGTGAATTCTGCATTGGTGTAGGGGGCTGAACTAACTGACCCTTGAGGTCTCTTCCAGCTGACCTACAGGGGCAACTGCTGGCAGCCCCTTTTTAATTCAGCCACTAGGGTAGCTTTGCATATTGCTCACTAGTTAAAACTGCAGTTTGTTAGATTCCTGCATTGGAGGGTATTTTCAGACGTTACGAGATCACGCTCAACCACAGTGGATCCCCACATGGTGATCGTGATCCCGTAACGTCTGATGGGGGGAACGGAAGTTCCCCCCACATGTTCCCCCCCGTGAGCAAGGGGATCGTCACGTCTGTCCCGCTGCCATGGCCTGGAATCAGCGGTGGGATTCCGGGCCAGTCACTGTGGGCGGGCACTGCGGCCGCATTGGCTGCGGCGCCCACCTGTCTCCCAGGAGGTTGGGCGGCGAGGGAGCATGGGGGGGCGGGGCCGTGCAGCCGCACATTGTGCCGCGTGGCCCTGCCCCCTTCCCGATTCCCCGCCGGGATCAGCTGGCACGTCTGTTGGACGTGCCGGTTTGATCCCGGCAGGGGTTCAAAGGGTGATTCTGTGACGGGGCCAATACAGGCCCCGTCACCGTTATGTCTGAAAATACCCAGTATGACAATCTGGCTAGGTAGTTAAAAGTTTAAAGCAGTCATACTAAAACCCCTGGGTCTGTTGCTCGCTCTATGAATCACCTTTCTGCTAACTTATTTAGAAAAGGTGGGAACAGCTCATACTTTCTAACCTTGCAGAGCCATAGCTTCTAGTCCTCCTGGGTCCTTGACTGCAGTACCGTAACTTTTCAGAAACCAGCCAGGCTGGTTGGTAATGTTTCACCAATTCAGTAATGTTTAAAATCCCATGATTTCCAAACTAATCTTGGGATTTGTGCTAGATTCGGGATTTTCGAAGGGGAGGAAGGCTGGCAACCGTGGGGGGTGTTTCTAGGTTAACTCACTTTCGAGGAACGGCAGGCAAAGGAGGGCTTTGCCATTAAAATAGCAGAGGGGGCTATTATTCAGAGACTCTTACTGTTACAACTCTGAGGTGACAGGGTCTGGTAAGTAGACCCCCCCACGCCCATACCTCCGCTTTAAAAGAGGACGCTTATGAAAAATATATGTTGCAGGGCTGCATTGGTTCCAGTGCAGCCCTGCACCATGTATTTTTAATAAGCACCCTTTTTAAATGAGGCGTGCCCACCCCACCCACTCATTGGTGCTACTTCGACCAGTTATGGGTAAATGGTGGCACTGATAAAGGACGTGCCTCAATAAACGGCTTCCCGCCTCTTGAGGGGTTACGATGATTTAAGCACACCGCGCCTACGACTTTGGCGCTGTCAGGTGGCGTCATCTAGGCGACGGCGCTAGAATATGACGTTGTGCGGCGAAGCCCGTCCCTCCTTCTGGCTTAGCGAGTAGCATAGGGATGCCCTTGGTTGCGGCCGGTCCCGCGGAGCTTGTGCGCTCGGGGCAAAAGGATGAGCTTTACCGGACTGGGCTGCGGAGCGGGGCTGGAGCGGCGCTGCACGGGCTCGCGGGTGAGCTGGGCGAGGCGGGGGATCTAAGGCGGGAGCTCTGCAGGGCGGGCTGGCTCTGCGGGGAGTGTGGGAAGCTGAGCCGGAAAAGTGGAAGGAATACTGGGGTGTGTGCGAGGGGTTTAGTCTTAACTCTGAGCGCTGTTATTTCTCATTAATTTAGTTTCCCTTGCTCCAACCGCCGCCCCCCGGTGGCCATACATCGCTTTTAAGAGGACACTTATGAAAAATACACGTTGCAGGGCTGCATTAGTTCCAGTGCAGCCCTGCACCATGTATTTTTCATAAGCGTCCTCTTTTAAAGGCGAGGTATGGCCACCCTACATTGGTTTATTCCAAAACTGCAAAACATCACTGGTATTTTCCAGGCCCTGGCTCTTCTTTTGTGTACCGCTAAAGGGGCATGGGAATAAACTGACTTTTTTGTTGTTTTTTTTGCTTGCATTGGTAAGAAGAAAAACGTCCCCTTTGTAGGATGCAGTCTTTCTCCTATTTGGGACTGGATCAGTGTGGTGTGTCTTTTTCAGAATCTAAATGCATGAGTGTACAACTCCTCCACTGTGTCATGTGAGAAGTAGGGAAAGCAAGCGTGGCTACCTGCCTCCTATTCTCCACCCCTTTTGCCCTTTCTCTTGCTTTGAATAAGCAAAGTAGAGTTAGTACTGCATTTCTGAGTCACAGGCCCCAGTGCAGCGCTTTGATGCAGGGAGCCGCAGTGACTGCCTCGGATTGTTTTAAAGCCAAATGTTTAATAAGAGAAATGTGTTTGATTGTGTTCTTTAGGTGCTAAGACGTGGCTGGAATGGAGGAAAGAGATTGAGCTCCTCTCTGATGTAGCTTATTTCAGCCTCACCACTCTATCAGGTAATGTCCCTTCTGTTTAGGCAAACTTTGTTTGGAAAGTTTGCAAGGCAAGAGGAGGATGTAAAAGTGAGTTTACACTCATTTGGGTGATCATTCTTATGCCCTTTTAAGCTTAACTGTTCGGTTGCCAGAAGCTTTTTTATATGGCTATCTTACTAGAACGTTGATTTTGGAGAGTGTATTGAAGAAGTAGAGAAGCAGCTAGTGTTCCTTTTCCCATGGGCTGTACCTTCAGGGTCTTCTGAGTGTGTGTGTGTGTTCCTGTATGGCATTAATGATTTCACCAACATCACTGCTTTTTCATTGTAGTGGTCAGAGGTGAAGACAGTTGAGCAGCTCCTAGGAAAGCATGTTATGCAATCTGGAAAGCAACATCCTTGCCACTGTGGTACATTGAGTCTGCATGCTGTGATATGCCAGTGGCCAAGCTGCTTCTGCAAGCTCTACTGGAAAAGTGGCTTCTGAAGATGGGATCTGCTCTGTGCCAGAAACCTGTGTCATGCTAGTAAACTGTGTGCTTGATAAAGAGAGGGAGTATTCACTGGTGAAATGCAATTGTCAAGCTGCTAGGTCCTCTCTAGAGAGACACCCCATTCTTATTCATACAATAGTTTAGGGTAGGAGGTAAGACTGCTGCCTTATTAGCTTTGTTTTGTATTACCTACTTTTTCTTTCAGGTTATCAGACTCTTGGTGAAGAATATGTTAACGTAGTCCAAGTTGATTCATCCAGGAGGAGAGTCCCTTCAGTGATTCGACGAGCTCTCTTGATTTCTTTGCATACTGTTGTGCCTTATCTACTGGACAAGGGATTAGTACACTTAGAACATGTGCTCCAGGCAGAGGCTGATGGAGTCAGGACTTTGCAAAGCAGTCTAGCACCTCAGTTACGAGAGAGGGCTTTAGTACGGAGCTGGTTGCAGAAACAGCTTGGCAGATTAACAGAACAGCAGAAGAAAACCCTTTCACAGACTCTTTATATCCTCAAGCAAAGCCTCCCTCTCCTGCGGAGGCTGCACCTTGCAATATTCTATATAAATGGTATCTTCTATCACTTATCTAAAAGGATCACAGGAATCACATATGTAAGTGGAAAACTTTTTGATTCAAGAGGTCTTGCTGTTGGCTGTAGATAGGTGTTCAGGGTGTGAAAGAATGTAGGCTTGGGCCTGCAGTTAGCAAACAAAACAACTTTAAAAGGCACTATAGTATCACAAGAGTAGTTTTAACATGCATTTTCCAACATAAGCCTTATTTTTAACTGCAGCTTCAGATTGGCTTGGGTACATGCAAAATTGTTTTAGGTAGAAACCAAGATCAGTAACCACAGGCTGATGGTGAACCTTAATATACCAGTGTTCCATTTGAAATAAGCACCTGGTGATTATTCATCTCTTCTCTCCTGCGATGAACTGCGCAGCTCCGTGTTATAGGATTTCCCGGAGATGACCAGAGCATCCGATCAACTTATAAACTTCTTGGAATAGTTTCCCTGCTGCATCTTGCGTTGTCGGTTGGCATCCACATATACAGCTTCCAACAAAGGCAGAGGGCAAGGCAGGAATGGAAATTACATCGCAACCTCTCCTATCGGAAGTAGGATATTATTATTTTTTTATTGAGGGGAATGCATAGAATTTAGTGGCAAGTTCTCAAGCTATATCTTATGTAAAATCTTGTTTTGGGGTTGAATCCCTGTTGGGGTCTGAGCACTGGCAGTAGCTAAATATAGGTAACATGGGGGGGGAGGGGGAGGCATATTGGAGTAGAAACTTGGGTTGTAATGCTGATCAGCTATGTCCCAGGCTAACCTAACCACTGGAGCATGTGTCTTTTAAAGAGTATTTATCCTTAGCTTGGGCCCTATATATCTGAAATAAGGCCTTCTCTCCAGTGCTCCGTCACAACCCGTAAGATCAGATCAGATTAGAATTACCTTTTGCCCGGTCATCTGTGCACCAAATTCATACAGTAAAGGCATGTCAAGAGGTATTATCAGTGGCTGCTCCACAACTCCCTTTCTCTGGAGGTTCACCCAAGCCCAAACCTGAGCATTTTCTGGAGGCAATGGAAGATCTTTATTTGGCCAGGTATTTGGGATGGGGTGTGTGTGTAGATTTTTAGGCGGCTGTTTTATGTTTTGTATATTACACCTATTCTGTGCATTATATTATACTGTTTTTTGTGTGGTTTTACTCACCCTGAAGCCCTTGGGTTGGGACTGGTTGTAAACCCAAATAAATACATTTTCTAGAGTCTTAAAACGTAGTGAAATATAACCATATCACTTTTTATTATTCCCTAAGAGCCCAGACAGAAGAAAAACCCTTTACCAGCAGTTCCCGGTGCACCTTGTGCTTAGAAGAACGTCGACATGCCACAGCTACTCCCTGTGGCCACTTGTTCTGCTGGGAGTGTATCACAGAGTGGTGTAACACCAAGGTGAGTGGGTGGGGGGGGGGGAAAGGGTCCTTTTGAGAAACTGAATTATTGTCTGTCTTGAAAGCTTCAAACACGGTGGTTAAAGTAACAGTCTTTGCCCTCTGAGCAAGGAAATGCATTGGTCCCATACACAGTTTGGCAGGATGTGTGTTCAGGACTGCAGGTTGTGAACAAGTTGCTATGAGAAGTAAATGAAATATGTACCATGCTCCTCTGTACTAAGTAGGGGTATTTTTAAACAAGATGCTACTATGCATGACCACTCAGGAGCCACTCCTCCAACCAGCTGTCAGAAGGTGGTGCAGGGGGATGCATGCTCCTGTGAGCCATGCAGCACCCATTCATGGCCACTCACAGCACACTGCCAAGAAATCCAGCATTCCCTGCTTGTATGAGCTGGAGCAGACACCCATGCCAGCAGACGGGTCCCCTGCTCATAGGCACTGTGGGAAGAGGACAAGGCCTTTCTAATTTATAGGAACTGTCTGGAAGTGCTGGAGAGCCCTTTATTCAGGGCTCATGCCAGGACATGTCAATTTCAGAGGCCACCCTGGCACGCTTCCTTCTCCTCCCCCATGGTCTGTGGTAGGAGAAGTGTGTGGCAGCTGCCTTGGTATCCACACTGGCAGTCACCTGTTGGAATCCTTCCCCACGCACTCTGCCTGAGTGGGTGCTTCACAGCTGTGCCACTCAGTGGCCACTGATACCCCCTCTCCCTGCAAGCCTTGCTCATTTAAAAACACTCTTAAGAGGGTAAAGGACCTTGGTGCATTACTCCTAGTCCTGCTGGCTTCAGAAGAAGCCAATGGATTTCCTTTCTCTTAAGGCAATCAATGGAAGGATGCTAGCATAAATCTTGGCATCAGGTTTTCAAAGAGGGTTTCCAATGTTGCATCTTCCATTAGCTGTAGGTGCAGATAAATATGCCTGACTACCATCTGGCTGGCACAGAACAAGAGACTGGATTGAGCCCAGGGACCCATGTTCACTGCATTTTCCCCATTGCTGTCAAAGGCCACCCATGTTAACTGCGTTTTCACTGGCTGGGACCCTGTAAATCTGTAGGAAATAAAGGCTCTTCGGTAATGGAAACCTCTTAAAAGTACGACTACAAAACACTTATTAGACACAAGATTCTTGGTATCAACTTTACAGCATCTGGTTGGCTTAACATTCCATGTTGAGATCAATCTGATAGACTTACTAGGTTCGAAGTCTATGTAGCGCTGTACTCTGAATGTGTTTAAAAATGAAATCTGAGGACTAGATTGAAGGTCTGTTTTTGATCAAATACATGGAACAAGCTAATTTGGTAGCATGCTGCTGGAGTAGTGTGCAGTAAGTTGACTTAAACAGACTCTACACCGTCCCCCCACCCCCTGGTCTTTGTCTTTTGGAAAGGTTAAAAGGCATGAAGCTTTTCTATCTGACCTGCACTTACATGAACAGTTATAGTATTTCTGCCAGCGATCATTGTCTCTTGGGTCTGTAAATGGTTCCCCTGTGTAAACACTAAATGTGGGTTTACTGTCTGAGCTCAAAAGCCAGTGAAAACAATAATTATCTCTGTTTGATGAGGAATTAATAGGCACTGAATGGACTTGGCAGAGCAAAGTTCACTTGTGATGGGCTGTAAGGGAGAGCCATTCATCAGATTATCTAAACTGGTTTCAGCTCTATTTGCTTTTACGTACTTTCAAACAAATGCATGGCAGAAGAAAGTGGCGTATGGGAAAACATTTGCCCAAAGGCGAAAATGGGTGTAAATCTCAATTCTACAAATAAAACTGATATTCTTTTCTACCATAAAAGTATTCTAGCTGCGGGTTAACTGCATTAATAGGAAATGTGCCATTACTTTTCGGTAACAATGGCTAGTTTACTGTTACCAAGGAAGAGATCAGTTTCCGCTCTGAAGGTTGAAGGATAAGCTCTTATTAGTTGTACACGGTTTGGAGTACTTTGAAGCTTCTTCCAGTAGTTCTTTAAACTGACAAAGCACATTTAAAGAGTGAGTATTCCGGCTTGATAATACTAGAGTGACTTGCCTTTGATAGTAATCATAATCGTGCACATTTTTCTCTAGTAAAGGGAACTATATTAACGATTAGCATGCTTCTGGTTATTAGAAGACCATGTAGGCTGGGCAAGTTAGGATGAGGTTTTCATAAAATGACTGCACTAAAAGAAGGACAAATAACTTCTGGAAAGTATGTTCCTAAGCAGAGCTAAAAAGCATTTATACAAAGGTCACTTAACTAGTCCAGGTTCCCCTGGAAGGGACCGCTGCAGTGTGAAGCTTGTTTATTAAGTATGCTTTCTAAAGCCCAGTAAATCTAAGGTCCCATCCTGTATTGGTATCCTGCTAAGTCAATCTAAAAATTAAATGCAGTTAGCTTTAATAGAATAGGAATGATTGCACCTTCCTTCAAGGTAATCTTGCACCAGAAGGGAAGGAATTTCACTGCGTTTACAGTTAGTCCAGAGAAGTGCTGGAGAGAAGCTAAACGTGTACTAGTGTGTGGCTTTAAAAAGTGGTGGCTTATTTTAATATTTGTTCTATCTTTCCCCTTCATAGGCAGAATGTCCATTATGCAGAGAGAAATTTCCTCCACAGAAGCTGATTTATCTGCGACATTATCGATAGCAGTGACCTTCTGCTTTTGTGGCAAGGTGGTCTTTAGCTGTGAATCCTTAGTCAACGGATGAACTTGGAATACCGTCTAGTTTAGTTCAAGTGCAGGACTTTACTTTAATATCAAATTGCTCTCCTAAAACTGGTAGCAACTAAGTTGACTTTTACTACCTGTACTAGATGCCATCTTTTACCTGTGCCAGTTACAAAATAAACTTGCAATATTTCAGTTCTCTCCCCTTTTTTGCATGTCCTGTAACTGAGTTAGAGAGCTTGACCATTTCATGTTACGCATTTTTCTGTTACTGTGAAAGCACTTGGACTCTATCTAGCTTATAGTGGATATTGGTACAAATCCATGTTGTGTGAGATCCTTATTGCTTGCTTTGCTCCATGATCATCCCTTGTTCTTTGCTACTTCATACAAACTGTTACCAAGTTTGCACTCCTACTCTGTCACTTTTGTATGGAGCACACATTCTTCTGCATTCTTGGACCTTGCACTCCTATTCCATACCGCTTCTGGAATACTGTATGCAGAGATACCACAAAGGCATTCTTCCATGCCCTTTGCATTGTGGGAAATACAAGTGAAAGAAGGGCAGTCAGCTGTGAATGTATTACTCTGCTTTATTCAATAGAAAGGGGCAAATGCTGAGATTACGGGGAAGCAGGTGATGTGTGTGGGTGAGCCCTTAGTCTAAGCAACACTTGTCCATGTTACCCTCCCCCTATCTTTAGGTTGTAAGCTCTTGGGCAGGGACTGTGTCTATTAGAGGTGGGACCCCAGGGCAATTACCAGCTACTGGATTTACCGGATACCGGTTTTAAAAAAACCAGATTCCCAGATTAAATCCGATATACCGGTACCAGATTTATTCCATTGATTTCAATGGGGCACGATCCCCATTGAAATCAATGGAATAAAAAAATTCCTCCCCCCCAGGCTGTGTGGGTGGAAGGGGGGGGACACCCCCCACCCACCCTGCATTTAAAGAAAAAAATTCCCTTAAGTGGCTCCGCCGGTAACCCAGAGCCAGCCCAACACCCGTCCCAGCAGCAGCCGGTAAGTATTAGTACCTGTACTGTATGATCCCTGGGGTGGGGTGGGGTTTAACACACACACCCCCCCTGACCCCAGGGATCACCTTACTTCCAACAAGTTCCCACCGGGATCCTACCTTCCAGTTCCTTGAGCTCCGGGTGGCGGCGGCGGTCCGGAGGCCTCAGCGCCGGCTGTGGCTGCCGGCTTCAGCCACTAGTAGGCCTTCCGGGGAACTTCTGGGTTTCCCCGGAAGGCCTACTAGCATCTGAAGCCGGCAGCCACAGCCGGCGCTGAGGCCTCCGGACCGC
>QEPC01003095.1:2034018-2054176 GCA_003113815.1 Sphenodon punctatus
GAAGGAAGTCAGCGTGAGAATGGGATTTGCGCCAGAGTCGTTCAGCAGCACGAGTGCAAGAACGGAGGTGGCGGATACTAGGGGTGAGCCAAGGACGGGGGTTGTGGGAGAAGGCAGGGCGGGAAGAGAGAGGGGCATGGGAGTCAAGTGTGGAGGAGAGAGAGGCGTTGAGAGCAGAGACAGCGGAGTCGGGAGGAGGAAGAGAAGACTGTAGGAAGAAGGGGAGAGAGAGAGGAGGCAAAGTCCAGGTACTACTACTTACTGGCTACTGCTGGGACGGCCGCTGGTGCTGGGCTGGCTCTGGGTTGCCAGCGGAGACACTTAAGCGAATTTTTTAAAAAAAAAATCAAGGGTGGGTGGGGGGGGTGTCCCCCCTTCCACCCACGCAGCCTGGACTCGGGGAGGGAAACACGGGTTTTTGGTGGGGTTTTCCCATTGTGGCCATTCATTTGAATGGCCGCAATGTAAAAAATAAATAAATCCAGTAACCGGCCCGGATTACTGGGTTGAATCGGATAATGCCGCTATGCCTAGTACCGGCATTGCCGGATACTGGAAAAATCTGGTAGTCCCAATACTAGTGTGTGTCTTATTTTTTGTAAAGCGCTAGGAACATCGCTGGTGCTGTATAAATGTTTATAATACTTAAGTTAAATTCAAACAACTGGGGATCTCTACTTCCTCGATGCACCTTTTTGTTGTAACTACACAATCAGCTGAAGGGCCTCTGGTGGAAATTGTGGTTGTGCAAATTGGAAAAGACATGGTCATGATTACATCTGTAAGCTTCTGTGTATAGACCTGCACACATGCTCTGTTCAAGCTAGGACAAGCAGAATTTTGAGAGACAGTGAAGTGGATAAGGTGGTGGACATGGACCTCGGAAGCCAGGGTTCAAATCCTGCCCTAGCCATGAATTCACTGGGTGGCCTTGAGCAAGTCTCAGCCTCAGTTCTCCATCTGTAAAACATGAATGTGTCTGTCTGCGTGTTCCTCTCTCCATTGTCTCTTAGATTATAAGATCACTGGGCAGGGACCTCTCTCTCAAATCTGTGAACATAAAGCGCTGCATACATCTAGTAGTGCTATAGAAATGTGTAGAACTATGAAAATCCACACACCAGCTGCAAGCAGGTAAAGTGGATTTTGAAACCCTGGTTTTAACAAATTAATAGTGTGTGTTTAAGGGTTGCAGTGCCCACTATACTGTGAAAGCCATGTCATCTCTGAGGTCCCACTTAAGTAGCTTCTAAGGTATTGGGACTCCCTCTTTACTAACGTGAGCTAGAAGAACTTATGTAACCCAGAATGCTAGAACAGAAGCAGTTTACCCCTTAACTGATGTAAATGACTTTTTACTCTAAAGCCAGATTGTATCAACCTACAAAAGTGAGACAATCAACTTAAACACAGTACTGTTGAGCAGTTCTAGGTAGCTTGATTGTTTTTGTATATTGCACCAGTGCTTATAACATAGAAGGTGCCATTCTTATTTGTCCAGTGGTAGTGATTCTATAGAGCTTTTCGATGTGGGTAAATGGACATTAGTGGTCAGAAAGAATTCTCCAACTCAGGGGCTATTAGAGGCAGGGGTGTTCTTTCCCCAACCATGTTTAGTGACTGTAAAGTCAACTGCCATTAAGGGACTCTGGTCATTTCAGATGTACTGACTGCTAATGGTGACTAAAGATTTAGAAAGAGAGGGAAAAGAAGCTTCTATGACAGGGCTATTCTCTCTTAGGCTCTTTTCAAAAGCTGCTAATCTACCTGCCTCTACCTATCAAAGGGAGTTCTTTGCCCATTACAAAGATGGGATAAATGAGGATTGCATTGTGTTAAACCTAATTCTTAGCCCCACACTGGGAACTCCCATTGTCCAATATGCATATCATAATGCATATCCCAGAGGATGATTGAAGAGGGTGTTCTCAGTGGCTACACCAAGGATGTGGAACTCCCTCCTGGCAAAAGCCCCAGACCTCTCTTTTCAACAAAAATGAAGACCTGGTTCTGCTAGACTTTCTGTGAAGGTGGGGGGGACTGAGGTGTTTTAACAGCATCCATGGACAGGAATGCTTTGTGTATTTGATACTTGTTTTGTTATATTTTTATAATATATTAGCTGCCCTGAGCTGCTTTAGCAGGAGGGGTGGGGTATAAGTTATTTAAATAAATATGCAGACTGCACCTGTTTTGCAGTGATCACAATAACACATGAGTAATAGGAATATTCAGTCAAAGATAATTCATTATTGCAAAATGGGGAAGAGAAAAATATCATCATCATCTCAATCTCTGCTGCTTTTGCATAAGTTACTGGAACAACTCAGAAAGAATTGTATGCTGTGTGTTTTCTAAGTTTGAGAGGAAGTAACCAGGATTCATCAAGTGTTTAACATTAGTAAAAGCTGTTTAGAAGAAGCATCCCTCTGAAAGGGAGCAACTTTTTTTTAGAAAATATCCTGAAATCATACTAGCATAAGTCCACCTCTGTTAACAAAAACATAGTTTTATTAAATATGCTGCGCAGGTCCTAACAATCTAGGTAGTATTTGAAATACCTCTTGTGAACCAGTCTCACTCTAAAAGCATTCATGCAAAACATCGTTTCCCCTTCGCTTACACAACAAAAGCCTGAACGTAGTACATGTCCTGTGGTGGATACGGCTTGAATTCTGCTTGACAAATGAGGAAAGTGAATTGCCTGTATTGAGGACTCGCCCCTGAACACCCTGCCTCCATCCTGTCACACTGAAGATGTACTAAGTGTGCCCTGCTCCATCATAACCATCAGTGCAACCAACGCAGAGACAGCTGTAGAGATCAGCCTCGATTCCTTTAGTTGCATCAGGAAGCTATCACTTAAGGGAGAATCAGTGTACTGCTGCTGAGGAAACAGGCTCCTGTAGTTTACACCAGAAAGTTATTCCTGCATTTATGATCTAGGCTTCCTCAGCCATAACACAAAAAAGCACCAGATTTAGCTTTACAGAAATGTTTGTACTTGATTTAAGACAGTAGCAGCTTAAACAGTTTAATGGAATTTGATCAAACTGTGCTATATTATTTATTTTTAAAAGTCCATGTTCTAGATTTGTCCTTGGCTGGTTTTGCAACACTGTGAATCTGGTTAAAACCCAAATGCATATGCAGCAGGCTATTAATAATAAAGAGCAAAGTATTGGTCATGACTATTGGCCCTTGTGGCAATATGGCAGGTAAAGTGGAAAGTCTATGTTTCACTGAACTATGCTGGTTATTAGATTTGTGTACATATTAACACACCTTTAAGGCCTTATTTTAAATCCAGTTTCAACTCAACCATCTTTTTTTGAGACTCCAGTAATGCTGCAGCCATAAGGTAATGAATATAGTTACAGATTTATAGGCACAAGAGCCGGCGCGAGGATAGGTGCTGCCCTAGGTGGCGTTAGGCAGCCCCCACCAAGAAGCTTGGCAACAACTGGAGGGGGGCAGGAGAGGGACTCCCTTCAACTTCCCACCTAGGCGGTTCTTCCCCCAATCCAGTGCAGAGTTTAGTGGTGGTGGCAGAAGGACTGAGGGCAGGAATGGTGGCAGCATAAGCTGCATAGGGGTTGAAGAGGTGCCCCTATACAGCCCTTCACCCGATCCAGCGCAGGGTTTAGTGGCGGTGGCAGCAGGATTGAGGGCAGGAGAGGCAATAGCTGAAGCTGGATTGGGGGGTGAAGCCACCTAGGGAGCACCTCTTCCACCCCCCCATCCTGTTTCTGCCACCACTAAACTCCACACTGGATTGGAGGAAGGGGTGCCTCCCACCCCCCTTCAGCACAGAACTTCTCAGTAGCAGTAGCGAGACAGCTGGATGGGGGATGAGAGGGCTGCCCCCTTCACTTTGCTGCCCTAGGTGGCTGCCTGATGGTAACACCGGCCCTGATAGGCACAAGCAGAAGTGCAACTGCAAAAGCTATGCCTGCACGATGGAAGGCAGCTTCTCAGGCTCTTCTAGGTTTCACAAGTGAAAGTGCTCACGGTTGGCATTTTTAAGGGTTTTCTTAAGACTGAGTAGTGCCATCTTCTCATGTTTTCATAAGATTAATATGCTGAACATTTACCTTCAAGAACACTTCCCCGGGGCTATAGTAATACTGAAGGGCTGATCTAATCTATAATTGTCTCAAGCATTATAATTTTTGGTTTTTCATTTTGTCCAAGCACATAGTTAAAATTTCCTTTTACATTTTCACATGGAGTGTAAACAGACACAGCACTGGCCTGGCTCGGTCGTTATGGCCTGCCTTGGCCAGCACCATACCGCACACAACTGTTTCTGGGCTGCAAGACGGGGGCCCAGTACAGACCCTGGCGGGGAAGGCAGCTGGCCTCAAAACATGGGCCCTGACAGTCCCAGGCGGGCCATAGTGGGCTGAAGTGGGCAGGCGCATCTGTTCCTGCACCAGCCTGGCCCGGGGGGTTGCCATGGCCATTAGCCATGGCTGCCCATTATGGTTTTTGTTGGGGGGTGGGGGGGCGGGGCTGGCTGTGGCACTGGGGCAGGGATAGCCAGCCACACGTTGCTCCCCGCCCCTGCTGGGTCAGGCCAGGGAAAATGCTCATTGCATTCCCTGACCTGTCTCAGACGGAGCTGGCCAGGAGCAGCCACAGGCAACCCTCATGGGAGATGTAGTCCTTGCACTACTGCAAAAACTTGCCCTAGCCTGGCAGCTAATATAAAAGCCATGGCTGCCCATTATGGTTTTTGTTGGGGGGGGGGGGGGCGGGGCTGGCTGTGGCACTGGGGCAGGGATAGCCAGCCACACGTTGCTCCCCGCCCCTGCTGGGTCAGGCCAGGGAAAATGCTCATTGCATTCCCTGACCTGTCTCAGACTGAGCTGGCCAGGAGCAGCCACAGGCAACCCTCATGGGAGATGTAGTCCTTGCACTACTGCAAAAACTTGCCCTAGCCTGGCAGCTAATATAAAAGTCAAATAAATTATATCTCAACAAAAATTAAGGTGTGTTATTGGAATGATGAAAATTTAAGTTACCATGTTTAAAAATGATACAGGGTAAGAGTTTCTAAATGTGATAAGCACATTATGGTTTTTTCTATAAAGACTACTAAAACAAGAAAGGGGACACTGTCTTTTAATAAAGTTTGGAATTAAAAAGTCACTTAATAAAATTTTTTATAGCTGTATCACATCAAAAAGTTTACATGCAGGTCATTTATTTCTATTATTTTCCATAGAAAATGAAAAGCTGTGTTAAAACCACAAAGTTTTGTCTGCTACGGCCAGTCTGGATGTGTTTTGAAGGGGCTGTTTGAAGCAAACAAAGAAAAAAACAAACCTTAAGTATCAAAGAACCGTGTCAAAATATTCTCCAGCTAACAACAAATATATATATATAAAAAAATTATAATTCCAGGCCCTCAAAGGAAATCATGATAGATAAAAGTTTTGAGTCATCATGAAAGAGCCAAAAAGGAAAATTGGTTTGGTCCTTTACCTTGGGAATTTTCCTTCTAGAGAAGTCTCAAGGACAGTCATTCAGAGACACTGAGGAATGATCCCCACCCTGACTAGGAGGAGGCAGAATGAAGATCCAATGGAGCATGCCCCGAGGGTGGATTATTCCCGCTCAGTTCCAGTTGTTCCAAAGCTTGAAATCTGAAAATCATACTGAAAACAACCTATACACCCTAAGAACTCTTAACAGCTAATTAAATGAGGGGTTATATATATATATATATATATATATATATATCTCCTCCTTTTCTCCCTTTAAACTTCAGGGAAGGATTAATGACTATCTCTCAGACTTCTCTAGAAGGAAGATTCCCAAGGTAAGGGCCCAATTTTCCTTTCTCAAGTCTCAGAGGTAGTCATTCAGAGACTAGGGATTTACAAAGCAGTACTCCACTTCAGCTAGGGTGGGAAAACTAAAAATCTCTTAACTCAGGTAATCATCTGTACTACTGTATCACCCTTCTACCGAAAGCTACTCCCAGAGTCAAAGGTATGAATCTTATAATGCCTAGTAAAGATGTGCAGTGAGGATCACATGGCTGCCCTGCAAATCCTCTCGTAGGGTGCCCTCATTCTAAGAGCCCAAGAAGTAGGCACCTGTCTTAACGAGTGTGCTAAAACCCTCTGCGGGGAGCCATATCCTGCGCTCTATACGTTTCAGATATGCACAAAGTGATCCATTTAGAAATCACAGCCTTAGATGCTTTCTTTTCCTACGCACTGGACTATAAATTACAAATAAAGCTGAGGATTGTCCAAACACAGCTATTCTCGCTACGTAGATCTTTAAGACTCTACGGACATCTATTAACTGCCAACGTTTTTCCTGTGGGTGAACTCGCCTAGGACAGAAAGAGGGCAACACAACTTCTTGTGCCCTATGAAAAGATGAATTCACTTTTGGAATAAAGGCCTGGTCTAATCTCATAACCACTGACTCTTTTTAAATATACAAATAGCTAGGTCTATGGATAAGGTCCCTCCTTCTAAGACCCTCCTAGCAGAAGCGATCACTACCAAAAATCCTACTTGAAAGAAAATACGAGACCTCTCTCAAAGGCTCAAATTGGGGTCTGAGAAGAGCTTTTAACACCACGTTCAGATTCCATGAAGGGAACATGTGGCTCACCAGGGGTGAAATGAGTCTTGCTGTTTTCAGAAATCTTTTAATATGGGGGCGTAGAGACACCCTCTGTCTCAATGAGGAGCTGAGGATGCTATCCAATGCTGCCACCTGTCTAGCAAACGTGTTGGGTTTGAGACCCTTATCTACTTCCTCTTGTAAGATGTCCAAAACATAATGGATCCCACCTGTACAGGGTCTGTATGATTCTGCTTGCACTATGACAAATCCCTTCCAACTACCTTGGTAAATCCTTTTAGTTTATTGTCTTCTGGATGATAGCAGAGCATTTAGTACTGAAGTGTTTGAGAGCCTTATGCTCAGCCTCCAAGCAGTCAGTTTCAGGTACTGAGGGTTTTCATACACCATGGGACTCTGAGATAGTAGGTTCAGTAGAGCTGGCTGGTGCAGGGACGGGGCTGACCTCAGCTCCATCAGATCTGAAAACCAGTCTTTGGGATCAGAATAGTTATTAGAATCATGGAGGCTTCCTGTTTCTGCAATTTGTATATTGTCCTGCTAATGAGGGGACAAGGGGGTAATGCATATAGCAGACCCCTGGGCCATATCTGACTCAGGACATTGTAAGTTTCCATTCCTTGCTGATTGTATCATGCCATAAACCTGTTCATCTTCATGTTCTGGTGAGAGGCAAAAAGATCCACGATTGGCTTCCCGAACTCCTGTACTATTAGTCAAAAGGCCTTTTTGCAGAGAGCTGGATCTGTCTTCTGTCGACTGAGCCAATCTGCCCTGATATTGTCCTTTTACCCTGATATGTAGGGCTTGACTCGAGATCGATCTCTGCCCACTGTAACAAACTCATGGCCTCTTTGTGCAGCGACTGTGATCGCAAGCCCCCTTGGTTGTTTATGTAGGGTTTCACTGTGGTATTGCCTGCATATAACCAAAAAACACGATGCCCGTGTATCTCCAGTGCAAGTTGGATTAGCACTAGGTATATGGATCTTAGCTCTAGCCAATTTATGTTGTGACTTAACTCACTTTTGGACCATCTCCCCTGCACAGATCTCTGCTTCGAACACACCCTGCAACCATACAGACTCGCATCTGTTGGGAGGATCAATTTATCTGGGGCCGATAGGGGAACCCGCAACAGGAATCAATGGCCTGCAAGCCACCACTCTAGAAAGTCCTTCACGTGCTGGAGAACCTCTACCCATTGTCTGAAAGAGTCTTGGGAAAACCTGCAAGACTTGTAGAGTAATCTGGCCCACTGTATGAGTTTAATGTAAGATACCAATAGCCGCTGCAAACTAGATAGAGATTTCAGACGGGATGGGAGGTGGAGTGCACCTGCAAGATGAATTAGTGAATTTTGTCATGTTTTACCAAACTTAGGTGAGTATCTATTATCACCCCCAGGTGTACCAGTCTCTGTGATAGAATCAACTGGCTCTTGCTGGTGTTACTGACAAACCCAGGGTGGTGTAGGTATGTCATTGTGATGTCTAAGTCCCTGATGGCCCTGTCCTCCAATGGGGATCTCACCAGATCATCCAGATATGGATGGACGTGAATCCCCTCTAACCGGAGGTTGGCGATCAGGGTTATGAGTACCTTTGTGAATGTCCTGGGGGAGGATGTGAGGCCGAACAGCAATGCTCAATATTGCCAGTGATGCTGTACATAGCAGAACCTCAGCCATTTTTGATGGGCTGGTCTGACTTATGTGTAAATCAGCCTCCTTTAGGTCTCACAATGTTATATAGTCCTCTCGTTATGACTAGGCAAATCGATCTTAACACTTCCATCCTGAACTTTGAGTCTTACACATCAATTGACTCTTTTGAGGTCCAGTAGCACATGTCACTCCCCCAATTTTGGGGGGACTAGGAAGAGAACCGAGTTGAGGCTGAAGCCCTTTTCTTCCACAGGTACTGGTTCTATGGGCCCCATCTTGTAAAATGAGGCTCTCTCTGCCATCATGGCTGTATTGTTTTTCTGTGCTCTTTGACATGGTGAAACTAAAAAGGAATCTGATGGTTTTCTCTGGAGTTCTATAGCATACTCTGGGGAAACTCTCTCTCTGACCCATGTATCCAAGGTCACAACGGCCCACCTGATTGCAAAGAGCTGCAATTTTCCTCTTATTGTTGGGTCAGCCCCAGGACGTGTCTCCAGGTAGTCAAACCTTCCCACACCAAGCACAAGGTATAGGTCCTTGCCTGACTCGGCTGGGCCTCTGGAATCTGCGCTGTCGCTGCCAGCACCCTCTTCCTTTGGAGTCTCTGGACTGAGCATTGGTGCTTCCTCTTCTGTAGTAAGAACCGTAGTAGGGAGATCTGCTATAGGGACAAAAATTGCATTTTTGGTTGTTGAAATATTTTAACATGAGTTTCTCTGATTTGGGGGGAGGGGTCATCGTGGGGAGGGGCTTGCTTCCTTTTATTCCCCTTGGGGCTAACTCCATGGTGGGCCCAATCCTTATTTAATTTCTCTAATGAGGCCAAAATTTCCCTAAGACCTCAATTTGGAGGGATTCAGCAGGAGAAATAAACGGGGGGGGGGGGGGGGATTCTTGCATTGTCCTCCTGCTCCATCTCACAAGTTGGTATGGAGCCCTTTGGGTCAGCACGTGGTTTTCCAGGTGCCATCTTGAGTCCGAGGCACTCCTTCATAGTGCGGGACCATGGAGTTTTATCTGGCTGGGGTTTCTTCACACCTCTATCCTGCTTCTCAGACTCCATCGGGGCCGCTTCATACACGAAGCCGATGTTAACGGGCTTTTGGAGAGAGAAGAGAGTGCCTACGGGGAGCTCCCTCGCACCCATTCTTCTCCCACACTGGCTGGGATTTGGGGGGGGGGGGGGGGAGGGAAGAGAGTTTTTCACACCAAAAAAGAAACCACCTGCTAGGCAGTCAGCAAACAGCTCTGCTGCAACTCACTCAATCTCAGGGCAAGGCTGCTGTAATCAGACTCTCCTAAGCTGCGACACAAGTTAGAAGACAGTTCGGGGGAGAATTCTGCTCATTCCACTTTGGAGCCCTGTGGCTCTGCTCCTACTCAGAGGCAGAAATTCAAGTGGAGCTGAGCAGGAAGAATCTGCCCACAGTGCATGCTCTGTTGGATCTTTGTTCTGCCTCCTACTGGTCAGGGTGGGAATCATTCCCCCGTGTCTGAATGACTGTCCCTGAGACTCAAGGAGAGTTTACCATCTTCTGTGAGGTGCAACAGTAAAACTGGCATTAGAACCCAAAGCAAGAGAGATATTTTAAAAGCTATGTTACATTGTTTTTCTTTGTGTGAATTTAGGATTGGAGGATTTGGGTTGGTTTTTTTAAAAAAAATCCTATCTAATCATTGCTATATCCCAGTAGTACCATACGTGTACCTGATCAGCTGAAGTTCTGTATCTATTAAGGCCTATCAAGACCTCTGTATGAACTTGGCACACAGTTATGAAGCAGAAAACAGCATCATATGTGCCACCTCATATTTTTCTTCCACGTATGTGCACAGCACTTCAGGGTCATACCAGGCGGCACAATAGACAACAAAGTTATGTTTAAAAAAAACCTTAATGGCAACCATCAACCTCCCCAGCACCACAGCAGCTGCAGTGGACCCTGAAAGCAAGACATTATCCTACATTCAAAAGATACCAAGGATTCTCCAATTTGTAACAAAAAAAATTCAATATGATTGGTTAGAATGCCAGTTTCTTCAAGAAACTCTGATAAAAATAGCAAGATCCTTGGAAAATGAAAATTCAACGGTTTTGTCACCACCCTCTTATTAATTACTTTATATGAAGGAAAAAGGCATTGTTACAATGGCTCAAAACCTTTTTTAATTTTATGTAGTCGGTCAGCTGGCTCAGTTCAACTTCTAGCTAGCAAAGGCCTTTCCCATGTCTTCCTTCCCTTTGTATTTCCTCTTGCCATGCGTGAAGGGTATATACCGGTACTTTATCATATGCTGTAATGGAAGAAAACGGCTTACTTTAGATAGTACACAGGATTATGTCTGACCCAATCTCTCTCTTTAAATAAACAATAAAAGGCAGTTTACCTAAAATACGGAAAGCTCTTTAGTCGAGATAGTTCTTCAGTATTTTAAGACATAAGATAGTTACTGTCTACCTAGTTTCACTAACATTAAATTAGGTGGGGGTTTTTTAATAATCAAAAGCCTCAAAATGGATTGAAGTGGTACTTTAACATAGGTTGTACTAAACACTTTAAATGAAGTTGTTTTAGAGACCTTGTACAGTCACACTTGGGGTATATTGATTCACATACACCCTAGAGAATATACTATCTATAACGATGATTACTCTCGTAGTGATCAAAGCAGTATTAAGTATTCACTGAGATCCCTTTACCTTAATTTCTCAAGTTTCAAAATTTCAAATACGTTTGCCACATCTTTCATTTGCAAGCTGACAAGATGAATTAGCTGCATAGCAGCCTAAAATTCTAAACATTAGGAACAAACTGAAAGACTGGGACACTGGCAGGGTATTGCAGTACGTACCTGTGGGAGCTAGACCTTTCTGGATCAGCACCACATACTTAAGTATTTAAGTAGTTACGTGGGGGAGGGTTAGCAGGCATGCTGTAAGAACATGAGCACAGCGCCTCAAGAGAAACCCCAGGAAGCTGTCAAAGGAGAGACTGAAGTTCTACGCCAGGAAATTCAGCCAGGAAAGACTGGTAGGAGAGGGTGCAGACAAGGGAACCACATGTCACAAGTTGGATTCCGCTAAGTTAGGGGGCTTTGGGGAAGCTGCCTCAGGTCAGGGATTTGTTAAAAAGCGGACACAGAAGTATGAGTGACCCACATACGTTTGCATTAATAAATAAACCATCCAAGGAGAGGGGGAATTAAAGCTGACTATTTGGAGTTGCTGATGTATCTTGGGGAAACTGAGGCTTGAGGCTAAGTGGCTTCCGTGGTCAGCTTTGCTACAATATGAGCCTCAAGGATTATTTGAATCTATAAATCCTTTGGAAACGCACATAAGAGCCAACATTTTAAAATTTAGGTGCTTAAAGATAGACATCTATGCCAATGACCAGATTTTCAGGAACATCGAGCATCTATATTTTTCATTACGACCAGTGGAAAACAGCAAATAGAGAAATAGGCAGCCAACCTGACACTTAAGTTTGAAATGATAATAATATTGCATACAAGTGCTCATTTGCTGGCTAGCTGGAAAGAGATGCTTATGCACTGATACGATGTTCAAAAGGTTAAATATGTATCTTACCTTGATTTGTCTCTTCATAGTGATGCAGAAAAGCATAATGAAGTACATCACAAGGATTGGCCAAAACACTGGGACATTGAAAGCCTCAAAGAACGTACATACCATTGCAACAAGGATACTTTTAGTAGCAGAGTGCCTTAAAAACAAATTCAACAATTAATCTTTTCCACACACTTGCAACCTTTTTAATTGTTTGTATTCACGTAAATGCTTTTTAATGTAAAAACATAGACCGAGTACTGTGGAGGGTTCTGAGAGCGCAATCCCTCCTCTCAGTTCCAGCACCAAAGAGATAGGAGACATATAGTCTTGTCAAGTTGTCCTTATCAGGCTACTGTACATAGTAGTACAGGGGTCGGGGTCCATGTTCAGACCAGGCCACTGTACAGAGCAAACAGCAGCCTGATCCAGGCTTCAGACCAGACTGGACAAGAGATAAATACAAGCTTTCCATCGTTAAACAGTTCAAGTAAAGTATTCTCAACCACTCTATATTTAACTCCAGGTGTTCAGACATAGTATTCAGATTAGAGTTTTACCTATCAAGATGATTAATGAGCCTAGTGTACATTCAACACAAACGATGGGTCACCCTACCCTGGGCAACTCTCTGTAGGTGTGAGGATGGAGAATTAAGAATAGTTTAGGGAATATCCTTACTTGGGAAAGCAAAAAGCATTGGACAGGGAACCTTTTCCCACCCAGGGGCCACAACTAGTACAAAAGTTCAGAGGGTAGCACAGAAGTTGAGGACGGGGTGCTCAAGAAGAGGAAAGTCCAGATGATGGATCTGTGCCATGCATCTGTCCCTAATCCTTGTGCACATGCCCTCAGCTCTGCTTCCTTACCCTAAGCTCAGTTCTTCAGTGCTTGTGGGTAGGAACTGGTTCCAGGGGGTCTGATCTAGGAATTAGAAAGGGTCACATAAAAGCTAGTCATGGGTCATATCTGGCCCCTGAACCCAAGGCTCTTCTCCCCTGGGTTAGTACCTGGCTAAAGGGGGTTGCCTCCTAACAAATACAACAAGCGTAAAGAGCCACTCACCAGAATTTGAACTCTGGCAGCCTTCTAATGAAGGGCCGAAATTCTTCATTTTGTTTTGTGGGTAATGAAGGACCATCATCTAGGATGAAAATGCAAAATCTTTTAAGGTTAAACGGTTCTTTAAGGAAAAGTTGCTTCTGCCCAACCAAATAAGACATTTGGGGTGTAATCCTGCTGCTGACTTATGCCGGCAGCAGGTGCAGTACTGATCTGGGTGGTGGGTGCTCAGGCGCGCATGTGTCCCACGTGCACAGCAAGAAGTACAGGGCAATGGCGCAACCCATGCTGCTGTGACCCCTGAGCCCACGCACCCTGCAGGCTGGGGAATGAAGCAGGCACGGCTCCCCTGGACTGCGGGCTGTGTGAGCTCAAGGGGTCACATCGGATGGGGTGTGCTGTTGCCCCGTGCGGCTTGCTGTGCCAGCAGGCTGCGTGTGTGCCTGAGCGCCTGCACTCTTTCACTGCGCCTCGCGTAGGTGCAGTTTGCGAGGGTCGCAGGATTGCACCCTTGGAGGATAAAGCCACATTAGAGCCCATATCTTCTGAAAGTACAGAGCATTAATGCAACCTAATTCCAGCCTTATTAAAGTCCATTTTCTAGATTAAGGAACCACTCTAGAAACTGCTTTTATGAAGTAACAGCATTACATCAGTAAAGTGGATTGTATAACGAAACAGGCTGCCCAAATCCCCCAAGAGAACCTGCTACAACACAGTGCACTAAATGCCCTGATGGGAATTAGGTTGGTGAAACCCATCAATCCTTACACTAATGAATGAACTCTCTCAGAAAAAGAGAGAGCATGGACAGAAGCACTGATTCAACTGTAGGTATACAGTTCTCCCAGAATGACCATTCAGTCCTTTTCCTGAACCTGTCCAACAACTTTAAAAGACAAGTCTGGCAACCAAAATTCATAACTTTATTGGACAGCCAAAACAATGGACTCGGGATAGATTTGGGCTTTCTAAACCACTACACAAATGTGTAACAATCCCCCTACCTGCTCTGTTCCCTCTGTCTTTGTTTGTTTATTCATTATCCCACCCCTTAGATTATTAGTAATGTTAACTCCCTCCCTCCCTTTTTCTCTTACAGTCATCTCCCTAACGTTTGTCCTTTGCATAGATCCAGGACTTCATTTATACTGTTTATAATTTTATTATTGGTTCTTTCTACCACCTGATTTTATTTATTCATATTTCTATACTGCCCTTAAATCTGGTTATAACAATGACTTTTCCCCCACAACAGCTCCCTTCCAAGTAATTGCCTTTGCTCTTCACATCTAACTGCTGTGTTCCCTACATTGCATTGAAATGCTAACCACCCCTACACCCGAACCTCTCTCCTACAGACATCTCACCAATATTATTGGGAGGGGTTTGGACACTACACAAAATTAAGTTATGAGGATGCCTTTACGGTCTGGTGGTTAAAATAAAGGGCAGGAAATCAGGACTCTAGGCTTCTACTTCCATCTCTGCTAGAATGCGAATTTAGGCACTATAAAAACACACAGAGACCCTTTTGGAAGTTTAGTTTTAAAGTAATCACCACAATCCCACTATTCAACTTGGACTAGGTTCTGACTACATTTTCCTCCTCTGTGAACATGTTATTTAATATGCTCAAGTGACAAATCACAACAATGTTAAGTCATGCTTACTATACCTTAGTCTTCCATTAGGGAGGGATCTACCTTTGGCGACAAGAAAGCTATGAAAAGATTTAGGTGGTAGATTCCCAAGGCATACGTCACGATATACCAACCCTGAAAGAGAAAAATAACCATATGTAAAGTGAACCTGAGAAAGTTTCTTGTATTTTTTCATTAAGAATAGCAGAACATTCATTAACTTGGTTTTGGTTTCTTCCCTATTGTATTAACTGGTGTTCCAAAATTAATAACTCTTTCCAAAAACGGGAAATGAAAAAAAACAGCAAGCACATTTCTCTGCTAGAGACACAAGTATTTGCCCGTTGCAGCATGGCTGATACCATCATGTTACTAGTTATTTTAACACTTAGAAGTTTTCAGTTTACATCTACTCTACCCTAGCTTTCTTAGCTTTCATCAGCATTTGCATCAGTGCCTTTGCCAAATTTCACTTGTAATTATTACAGCAGAAGTGGAACACACACTTTATACATTATAAGGAAAAACATCATAATCCAACAGCGACTAAACGTATCCTTGGACAGCCAACATACTCATCACTGGAGGCCTATTTTATAATGTACCAATGTTACAACAGGCCTGTAATAATTCAACCAAGATGTATTAACCCCAACTCTGTCAAAAACACATGAATATTCTTACACCAGAAACCAATAAGACATTTAGCAAGAGTGAGCCCATTGTTAAGTTGCGTGACTCATCATTCTTTGCAACCCATAAGGCCTGTTAGTGTTTATATCCCTGTACCCAAGAGAAAAGATGTTTTAGAGCAGGGGTGGTCAAAGTTCCCAGCTTTTTAATATACCCACAGATGAATATACATACAACATCCTTTAATGAAAGAGAAGGTAGCTCAAGCAGTTCTGAATCAGCATAACTTCATAAGGCCTAAAGTCAAAAGACATGCATATGCACAAATGTGCCTTTGAAGCATTTCCTGGGCTGAGCCTCATCACCTTCTCCCTGCCTTTCCTGCTTCATGATTGGCACGACTGGCTGCTGAGACTTGGGTGCAATGAAGTAAGACCAGCAGCATTAAGCCAGCATTGTGTCTTAGACAGTTTGACCACCCGTGGTTTAGTTCATAGCAGTTAAAGCATGTTTCATTATTATGACCTACAAATGTGCGAGCTTAAAAACACTGGCTTTCATCACAATGCACGAAAGCAGAGTACACATGGCATTCTGTGTGTGATCCCTTTTGGACAGAGCATGCCATAGCTGATCAGACTGTCCTGCTTGAAGAAAAAAAAGATATATATCGCTTAGGAAAAACAAAATACTGTAAGGTCATTGCCTTGACTCTTGGTACATTCTCATCCTTTTTTTCCAAAGGCAGCAAAGTCAGTACAAATTCTGTAGCAAAATTTAAGATTAGACCAGCACATGAAAGGGATGCATAGGATTATGGAACAGAGACTGAAAGGCAGTGATGCAGAACAGAAAATTTTCCATAATGGAAAATGATTTTCCAGTTCTAAAAATGCATTGTTTCATACAATGCTATGTTTTTCCAGTGGTAAAAATGCATTGTTTCGTACAATTAATTAGTAACATAGGGTATTTTCAGACGTTACGAGATCACAGTGAACCACGGTGAATACCCACCTGTGGTCAATGTGTCTCAAATGTCTGTTTGGCGGCCGCCAGATGTTCGCCACGGTCAATACCCGCATGGGGTCAATTTGAACCACGCTTCCCGGGCTAGCGGGGGGAATGTCCCGGGAAGCGTGGTCAAAGAGATCCCCAGCGGGACCAAACAAAAGTAACGTCTGGCCGGGTGCCACGGCCCGTGGTGAATCCGGCCCGACGCGGCGGCCGCATTGGCCCCGCTGCCTG
The DNA here is from genome assembly GCA_003113815.1 of Sphenodon punctatus. NCBI lineage: Eukaryota > Metazoa > Chordata > Lepidosauria > Sphenodontia > Sphenodontidae > Sphenodon > Sphenodon punctatus. The sequence continues at coordinate 2,050,457 of QEPC01003095.1, forward strand.
CCCGTCTCCCCGGAGGATGGGCGGCGGGAGCATGGAGGGGGCGGGGCCATGCGGCCGCACGTTGCGCTGCGCGGCCCCTCCCCCTCCCAGATTCCCCACCGGGATCCCCCCGGCACATCTGTTATGGCGTGACCCCGGCGGGGATGAATGGGGTGATTTCGGTACGGGGCCAATGGGCCCCGTAACGTCTGAAATCACCCCATAATGAATGGATACCAATATATATATAACATACACACACACATATACACACACCATCCTTTAGTGAAAGAGAACTTGGCTAAAGCAGTTCTGAATCAGATTTGCCTCAAACTGAACTGGAACTAAGTAGCGTAAGCGCTTCTAGACAGTGACAGCGAAACTGAAGGTGCCCAGTGAAAGCTAAACTCTGCTGAAGTAGATCAGTGGACCGTGGCATATTATGCACAGCTTTGGCTGTGCTGTGTCAGTAATGCCCCCAAATTAGTAAGTTAACAGTTTTCAGTGTCTTAATTCTTTTTCTTAAAATTTAAACAATGTAAGGGAAACGTATGTTATTAAGTTGTCATGTCTTAAAATACTTATAAGTAATTTCAATAATAATAATAATTTCCAAGTAAAAGCTTTGAATTTGTTTGAACATTATTTTAAACCACATTAAATGTGCTTTATTGATTCCAACCCCCCCCCTCCACCACCCCTCAATTAAATATTTCAGTTCAACTACTTTTGGCTACGGGAAAAACTTTTGAGATATTTGTCCAGCACATAAAATGAACATGGTGTAGTTTTTGAGTTTTGTTTAGTATAAGTCAAATAAACATGCTAAATCAGATCCCAACTGACTTAGGGCATTGGGGGAAAAAAATTCCGATTCAAAATTTTCCGGAAAACCCACATCACTGCTGAAAGGTACTGAGCATTTTTAGATCCTGCTAACATCTATGAGAGTTGAAGGCACTGACAGAGAATCTACCAGATGCTCAGCACCCTCCATTCCACTGAAGTAAGAGACAGATGATCAGTACTAAATAACTCTCAAGAGTAGGCATTGGGGTGGGATGCTAATGCATATGGACGATTTAGTTAAATGCAGGTTTAGAAATACGTGCTTCTAAAATTAGAAGCATGTTTTAGCTAAACACATGTGGAAACTCCATGAGGATGTACAACTGAAAAGAAAGGGGCAAAGGAAACTTTACATAAAAATCCTAGAGTTCCAGCAGTTATGGTGCTGTTACTCAATTTTCACAGCCTCCTGCAATTGTTTTTGGTGGTACTTTCACGCTTAAAGAAGGTTTAATCCTCCAAAGGGCAAACAGTTAAAAAGGGACACCGCAGATGTAACCAGAAACAGGTTACTGTAAGAGTCAGTTTTGTATAAGCACAGGTTCTCAAGCTTAAAGTGAATTTTGTTTTGGCATGAAAACAGAACAGGCTAGTGGGAATGTCACCTGATTTTTGTTTCAGTATGCGCACGTAGTGATCATTTAGACTTTCAATTATTCTTTGAACATATGACCTAATTTTCCTCCTACTATGTGTACATAAGCAAAAAAGTGATTTATTCCATTTAGTGTAAACATTCTTTAGAAAGTCTAGCATAGCATTCTTTTAAAACAATAACAAATGAAACAACATTGTTATGCTGATTAGCAACAGTATTCAGCTTTCCTACCTGTAGTAGATAAACTCTAATCATGTAGATAAAACTTAGGCCCAGAGTTATAACCCATCGCACTGTTGTATATGGAGTAGATTTATCTAGCCAGGACTGGTAAATCTAGAAAAAATTGTAAAATGTTATTTATACACAACGTTGCTTATTCCAGTGTACTTTTGCCAAGTATCAGAGAGCAGAATTATTAAAACAGCAGTCAGGTTAAAGATTAAAGGTTTAACAATGCTTTCACTTTGTATTAGTAAAGTTAAGAACATTAGAAGTCAAACATATTTAAAGTCCAATATTTAGCCTATTTTCTTGTTTAGGGTTTTATTCAGTGTGGTCAAATGCTAGCCTAGGAAATTTCATTTTCATTTATAGACATTTTCACTTTCTTTTTCTTATTCATGTTCTTAGCACCATACTGCAACATCTGAACTGAAAGTGACAGATTCAGATTAGAAGAAATTCCCTTAATGTAACCTCTGAAACTTCTGATTACATGTGTTTGAGCCAACACTATACCCACAGTGTTCCTTTACAAATTCTTGTGCCTAAATTTTCAGAAGGAACTTCTAGCAGATTTGGGAAGTGGGGGGTGCTACTGGAGTCACTGCAGTTTTTTTAGAAAACATTGACCACTCACCCGCTGAAAAAGAAGAAACCTTAAAGATATGTCAGGTTAGGAAAAGGACTTAGAGATAGGCCTAGATGAACGACAAGTCAAAATGATATGGACCCATATGCATTCTTGTTCTGTGGCAATGGAAGCAGAAGAGCTGCAAATCAAGCTTACGTTGAGGTTTTATTTGACCCCTCAAAACTGAGATATAAAGATAAGGAAGGAGGGGTTTATGTTGGAGGGGATGTGGAGAGTTGGGTACCTATATCCATTGTTGGTTGCTTTTTGGAGCAAAATATGAGTTTTTGTGAAAAACATAACTGGTTTGGTATTATTTAATGTCATTTATTTATTTATACAAGGTTTTTTATCCCGACCCCTCCTGCTTCTGGCAGCTCGGGACGGCTTACAATAAGAACAGTAAAAACAATAAAATATAATAAATAAATTAAAATTAATCTAAAAGGTCTCCAAATCAAAAATAATCCTGCCCCCACCCCAAAAAAACCACCCTCCCACTACCCATCTCCCCTGCCAAAAGCCTGGCAAAAAAGTCAGGTCTCACAATGGCGTCTAAAGGAGGGAAGATCTGGGGACAGACAGATTACCTGTCTGTCCCCAGACCGGAGATTGCAGTCTTAGGTCTATACCCTAAAATACCACTGGGGGATAGATATAAATACGTATGACGTTAATGTTTGCGGCTATTATTGTGATTCTTAGACACTGGAAGTTTGAATTTGGTACAACAATTACAGGATGGATGAGTAAATTGTGGTACCTATTTACAATGGAAAAGACCAGAAATTTGACAAGTAAACCAGAGCAGAACTTTATCGTAAAGTGGCTCCCATGCCTGAATATAATTAGCCAGAACAGCCTACAGAGCAGGGGTAGGGAACTTTTTCTGTCCTGGGGGCCACATTGAATATTAGTACAAGCCCAGAGGGCCACATAGATGTTGGGGGTGGGGGGGCTTAACAGGTATATTAACAAAAAGGAGGGCCCAGATCATGGATCTGTGATGTGGATTAGTCCCCAGGCCTTGTGTGCACGCCCTCCTCTCTGCTCCATTCTCCTGAGCTCAGTTTTTAAATGCTTGGGGGTAGAGAATGGATCCAGGGACCAGATCCAGGCACCAGGGGCAGCTGGTGGCTTTTTAGTTTGGAGAGGCAGTAAGGCCGTCCGGCCCGCTGGTGGCGAAACCACCGGCGGGCCAGTGGGCGGAGCCAGGGCAACGGTAGGTGGAGCCAGGGCAACGGTAGGCGGAGCCAGGGCATAACCCAGCAGCCAGGAGTTTCCAGGGTTAACATCAGATGGAAGAAAACCCACTCTAAAATGCACTTCAAGCTTCAAATGAATAACGTATAAACCCCAAGCACAGGGAAACACTGGCACAACCCAGCAGCAAGGAGTTCCCACAGATGGAAGAAAACACAGTCTGTTGCAGGGTGGG
>QEPC01003095.1:2055164-2065299 GCA_003113815.1 Sphenodon punctatus
GGGGTGGGATGCAGGATGGGAGTGTGGGTGCGAGTGTGGGGTGGTAGGGGAAAGAGCCTAGGGGTGGGATGCAGGGTGGGTGGGTGGGTGAGAGTGGGGGGGAAGAGCCTAGAGGTGGGATGCAGGGTGTGGGGAAGAGCCTAGGGGTGTGTGTGTGGGGGAACAGCCTAGGGGTGGGATGCAGCAGGGTGGGGGAGGATGCAGGATGGGGGGAGGAACAGACTCAGCCTAGGGGGTGATCAGTGGATCACCCTGGGGGTGGGGAGGTCGGGTACAGGGTGAGGGAGGGAAGGGTCAGGTAACTTAAGCTTACCTGCTCACTGTCTCTCTCTGTGAATGGCAGGCAGGAGGAGCAGCAGCGTGCGGGAGTCTGTCTCTCAGGGCACTGAGGCAAGGAAGCACGCATGCACGCTGCTCACCCTTCCTCTGTCCCCCGCCAAGCTATCTCGTCAGGGCTGTCAGCGCGACCGCCCTGGTAAGATCTTCCATTGCACCCATTGAGCGCAATGGAAGGCTGTAGCCCCTCCCACCACAGCACGTCCCATGCGTGCTGTGGACGGAGGAGTTCAGCCGCCCAAATCACGTTTTCAATAGGAAAACACTTTGGGCGGCTGATTTTTGAGCCTTCTGGGACCCACTCCTCTGGAGTGGATCCCAGAAGTCAAGCCGCAGCAGCCTCTGCCTTGCCTTTGCTTCAGAGAGAGGCTGCTGCAGCGCTGTGGTCAGTTTCAGTGAAACTGACACAAAACTGACCACAGCGCTGCAGCAGCCTCCCCTCTGAAGCAAAGGCAAGGCAGAGGCTGCTGCGGGTGGCGGGGAAGCGGCGGCGAGTTTTTTGTTTTTTTTTTACTATGAGCGGTGGCGTGGCGCCTGACGGGGCGCTTGGGGGGGTCAGCGCCCCGAACACCCTGGAAGGTGAGCCACACCTGCCAGGCACTGGAATGGAGTCACATAAAAACTTGCCGAGGGCTGCATTTGCCCCCCGGGCCTGAAATTCCTCACCCCTGCTATAGAGGATACTTGGTCCTTTCTCTATCAATATGTCTTATGATGTTATGAGATAAAGTTTATAAGATATATTTACATTGAAAAGGATTATTTTGTATAAATACATGTTTATTATGTTTTCATGGTATGAAAATGAGTTTCTATGTATGAACTATTAAATTTATGAATAAAATAATATTATATAAAAAAAAATATTCTTGGGTTGGTCACCAAAAATGGAAGAACTCAAATATATAGTAATTTTTGCCAATTTAGGCCCATATTCATACAAGTTTGTCTGGTCTACCTAAACATTCTTGTGTCTAATAAAATGTTTTAGTTTTTAATAGCAAACAGATAAATAGTTAATTGCACAAAGCTACTGAGTGTCTTAACTGGATAACAGCAAAAGCAGAGGAACACTACCAGAATGCAAATAAGATTATTCATATACAGGTTGTTAAGTACACACACACTGACAGAAATGTCTTGTTTAATGATTATTTTTCATCTTGGGTACAGAACTGTCTACTTTAGAAAAAAGCCCACTAAATTAAGATGATTTTAAAAAAAGAGGGGTAAAAAAGGAGGGGAGGGGAGAATCTCCCCCCCTTAAAAAAACAACAACACAGAACTATGTAACTTAACTCCTTTCTATTGAAGGTCATGCAAAAGACTGTTCAAGATGACTGCCATTGGATTGACAGTCTCGTCAAGATATTTCACAAATCCCCCCCATAAAACCAACCTGTCCAAGTCTGGTGAAAAATCTAAAGACCAGTGAAGGTTTGCCATGAACGGACTCGCCAATACTGTCCCCTTCTGACATCGTTGCTGTGGAAACAAGAAAAAGAAATTAGGAAGCTTGTATTTGCTCCAACCTTCCTGTGCAACATCACACCATGCTGCTTAACACATTGTTTGAAAGAAAAAGCTGTCTTCCTCTAAATGTTTTCAAGAGAGGATGCCTTTTCTACTTCCAGAGGAAAGTATCCAGAAAGGAGAGGCTTAAACCTGTTTTGAGAGACAAGTAAAGAAGAGGAGCCGGCTAGGAAAGATACCAATAGCGATCGAGACAAGAGGCCTAAAAGACACCTTGATAGGCCAAGGATCTCTTAGTAATAAGATTGTACTCCCTCTCTTTCCCTCAGACCCTACACTATCCCCACAGATCTCAAAGGCAAACTGAAAACTAAAATTAAACTACATTTGTTTATGATCCCAGTAAGAGCTACATAGACAACTTCAGTTCAGGGTTCTATATCCTGGGATCCATGACCTAGTTGACATCTTAACCACCTAAAGCAAAATATTGTTCTGCACTGTTTGAAATATGATGAACAATACGAATGTCTCATCAAGAGTTAAACGATCCTTTGCTTTAAATGTTCATACTGCCTACCTCTCACACAGAAAGAGAACCTAGTACTCAGGTGAAAGATGATACCGTATTGCTTCTGTGCACAACATTTCAAGCTTACATTTCTAATTCATTACTAATTTAAGATCTTAGTAAGATTTCTTTTTTTTTCTGAACTGAAATCAACTTTCACTTCATCTGAAGCCACAATAAATGAATAAAATGGAATCTCTGCAGTAGCTGACATGCCACATCACCAAAAGCAATACCTGATCCTACTTCCTGGTTTGCCTTCTGTGGGTGGGACTACATTGCTCTATGTGATAACAGGAGTGATTTCAGCCCTCGGGAAGTAGTGCAAGTCATTCAGAAGTGTGAAGTACTATCAGGAAACCCAGAAAGGAGAGATTGTAGTAGGAACTGTGAATCGACAAATAAACAGAGGAAGAAGGGCTCACTCTTAATGAGACTCAGGAAATCCACAGAATCTTAGGGCTCATTCGCACGTGCCCTTCTCCCCCAAAACATGGCAAGGAATGCAGCACAACCACACGGTGAGCGTCTCGCATTTTCCAGCAGTTGTATGAATGAGCTGCTCTTTGACATGTAAAAATACTGAAAGCCATGTACTATCCATTTTGCATAGAAACACTAATCAGTGCGAAGACATTCCAATCACAATATCAGTACCTAGATAGCTCAAAGTAAGAATTCTGGAATCCCAAATTACACAAAAGAGTATTTCTGGCACAGAGTGGAGGAAAGAAAATATGTAGATTATTCTCTTCATTTAGCTCCATGTGGCAAGAGGAGAAATGTAGCTCAAAGATCCAATAGGCTTCTTCTTCTCTGTAAAAGCTTCCTTTCTCTTACCACGGTTTTGATTTTGAAACCTGTTCAAGTCCAATGAATTTAAGAGGAAGCAGAATGACTGCAACATTTAAAGCATTTCACGACAGAGCAAGACTTTCCCTTCTATGAATGGTGCCAAGTCATTTGTGTGTCTTTAATGTCCTGGTAATGTGTCCAACATAAACCTCTAAGTGGACTTGAGAGGGGAAAAAAATATCAACCTCTAATGCAAAGTCTGAATCAAAAGGAGTATCTAAGATCCTGATCTTGTGAGCAGTTCCATCGATCTAAAGAGGACTACTTGTGAGAGTCAAGTGAAAACACTTGTACACATTCTTAAAACTTGAACCTTGCTTATCTTCCATTGGGAGATGCAGATGAAAGTAATTATTAATCACATTCCCGAAAGGAAAATCTGATAAAAAATGCAATATACAAATTTCTGTGATGGCTTGGGCACGTTCTGACATGCATAAATGCACAGAAAAGCACTCGATTTGCCTCTGCGAGAGGCAAATCAGTCAGAGTTTTGGTCACATGGGAAAACAAAGTCACGCAACTTTGGCTGCGATCATGCGGGGAATGCAAAGCTGGATTTTCAGGCTTTGCATCCCCCACTTAATTGCTGCCAAAGCTGTGTGACTTTGTTTCCTCATGTGACAAAAGCTGCGCCCAATTTGCCTCCCTGAGTTTCTTGCTGAGGCAAATTGGGTGCTTCTCTGTGTTTACGTACATCGGAAAGCGCCCATAGAGCTAACTACTGTACCTGTAAGTTCACGTGACATCTTTCTGGCACAGGGGTTATCAGTGTTACAATTTTCAATGAAGTGGTAAAAAAATATGTGGGTTTTTTAGTGTGCAATTATTGCAATATATTAAGGCAGATATCTGACTTCTGAAATTTGTCTTAAAGAAGGCTCACAACTATCTGCCTAATATTGGAGAACAGCATAAAGGGATACATTTTGATAACACAAAGGCAAACATCGTTGGGGAGGTTCAGAAGTCAGCCCATGGCTTTCCATTTCCCAGATAGGAGATCAGAAAAGTACCTATGAATGAAGTCAGCACAGTAGCCTAACAAGTAACTCAGTATGAAGTTGTAGGGTTTCCAATGCAGGAATGCCAAAATGAAGTCTGGATTCTGTAATACTTCTATTCTCCTTGAAAAGATAGTTTTATGTACTTACTAGCTAAACCTATCAAAAGTTACAATCTGTTAATTAGAGACTAGTGCTGCGCACCCCTTAAGTCTGGAAGAGAAGATTCTCTGAATGTAAAACCATTTCTGGAATTGAAAAGGTGACCAGCAAGTCATCAATGCGAACTAAAAAGGCTTCAGCTATTCACAGCATTTCCTCATGTGTTTCATGAGCAATACCCCAAGATGATTTGCTTGTAGGTCCAGAAGGCAATCAAAGGCAGAGGACAGCCTAGCAGGTCCATGGTTTTTAGAGCATGTTGGATTTCTGGCATTTTATCACAGAACAGGAGCTTTCAGTTTGCAAGCAGTTTTGTTTGTAGCCTTCTTATATAACACACACACAACAGCAGCATTTGATCTCTCATCCCGATTTCCCCAGTCTCCCCCAAAAGACATAAACGTGAAAGATGCAGGAGGCCATTTCAACCTAATGCTGTTAAAATAAAGGCCACCTAGGGAATTTGTTGAGACAGACAACATTTTAAGCAGCCTAACTACTCTGTTGACATAAAGGTTTAAAGGGGGGAAGAGGAACCTGTAGTGAGAAAAAACAGACAGGTTGAGTGGGACTGAGAAAGGGAACCAGCTGGGACAGAACTCTATAGCAGAGGTTCCCAAACTGTGGGACTAAAACCTGGGGGGAGAGAGATCGGATTGCCATAGTTCGCATGTTTTGTTGCTGTCTGAGGGAGAAGGGGGAGGCGGTCACAGGATTGTATTTAAGACTTAAAATGGGGTCACCCAAGCAAAAAGGTTGGGAATACCTAATCTCAAGGATGCGACAAAGGGAACCCCCCACCAGCCTGCCAAGGCGAAAGCCTAAAAAGAAAAAAAAATCTCCTACCCCAGGGGGCCAATCACCTCAAGTCACCTATGCCCACGGCCATCGCCTGCCCGACCGGATCGGGGGGGCGCAACTCGTTGCTTCGCGTTCAAAGCCTGAACACCTCAACCTCCCTCTCCAATGAAGCATCTCACCTAACCCGTACGCCCCCAACCCAGTCGGCCTGGATTAGGGGTCCTCCCTGCACTTACCCTTCTCTCCTGGCCTGAGAGGAGGAGGCGGCGGCGCACCCGAAGCCGGCCCTACAAGCCCAAGGCGGGCAGCCCGGGTGAAGCCCCCCGCTCCTTCCCAGGACCGAAACGGGAGGGGGGGAAGGGTGGTCGGTTACTTACGGGAGCCGGGGCCGTTGCAACCGGGGCCAGGTTTCTCCTTCCGCCTTCCCCACCCCCACCCAGCTACCCGATATGGCGACAGCGAGGTCAGAGCCAGCTGCTTCCGCTACCGGGCCGCGGAGTTTGGCCTGTTCCAGGCGCCTCTGCTACGTCGGGGTGGGAGTGTGGCTGGTGGGGAGAAGGGTACGGAGAGGAGGGGTATAATACTGGGAGGGGGGTTGGGGACTACAGTCTGGGAGGGTGGGGGTATTAGTGAATAGGGGCTATGGGGCCGGGAGGGAGGGTCAGGACTGGGAGGGGGCTGTATCGGTGAATGGGGAATATAATACTTGAGAGGTGGGGGGAGTTGGGGTCCGTACTGTGTAGGTGCTGAGGGTGGACGGATTGGGGAGACTGGTATCCGAATAGAGATGATAGTGGGAGGCGGGGGAGCTGGAATGAGAGCGGGGATATTAGTGAAAGGGTTGGTACTGGGAGGGATTGGTTTCAGTGAATGGGGGCTTGGTGCTGGGAGAGGAAGGGAGCGGAGATTGGGGTCTGAAGGGATTAGAACTGAGGCAGAGCTTGGGACTGGTTTTTGTGGGGGAGGGGAGAGACTGATGCATTTTGTAAGCTGCCCCAGCTGCTCTGTGAGCAGGAGGCGGTGGGGTAGAAAAATAGTTAAATAAATAATAGTGGGAAAGGGTGATATTGGGAGGTAGGGAGCTGGGGTGAGTGGGTAGGTATTAGTGAATAGGGTGGGTGGAACTAGAGGGCAAAGGGGGTTGGGGTCTGGGAGGGGTGGGTATTGGTAAATGTGAGTGCTATGAAAGGTTAGTAGATAAACATCTTAAAAATAAGGAACGCTCTGTGGTTGGGGAAGCTCTGGAATATGGAGACTCTCTTAAAAGACCAGATGTCTGGCACTCCTGGGTGGGGAGGGAGGTGGAGATAGGGTCCTGGGAGGTGATTGGTATCGGTGTGGTGGGGGGTGTTCATCTGGGACATGGATGCAGGGACAGTTAGGATTGCAGTATTGGTATTTCAGAGGATCGGTGTTGGAAAACAGGAAGAAGATTTATTTATTTTTCATTTCATTTCATCATTAATTTATACCCTGCACTCTCCCAACCAAAGTCGGCTCGAGGCGGCTCACATCAATGATAAATACAATATTAGGGTTTTTATCCCACATGGGAAACCCAACACCAAATACATCATAATACACAAGAAAACCCTATCCTCCCATTTACCATTTCAATAATAATATCTAACAATATGCCTTAGTGTAGGTAGGCATCAGGGTCACAGTGGTAGTTAGGAGCAGGGCATGGGGGAAAGTTGACATAAACAGGCAGAGGTGTGATTATGCTGGTGGTGTTTGGTGAGTGTTGGGAGGCAAGAAAGCTGGCATTAAAGGGAGAGGAATTGGAAGTTGGTTCTTGAGTCTAGTAGACCTGGGATTAGAAAGTCTGGGCCTTCTAGAGGCATGGAAATCTGTGGCTCAAGTTAAGGTTAGGTAACAAAACTGGGACCTGGAATTAGTAGCTTCTGAATTTGTGGGTTTAGGAGGAACCTTTTAAACATAGGCAGGGAGTGTTCTGCAGCATTTTTCTCTTGACAACCTCAGGTGGCAGCATCCATTTTTTAAAGCCCTTTGCTGACAAATCCCAGGAGAGAGAACGGAGGTTGTTGGCTTCCTCTGAATACGTATTCCATATAGAGTCAATTTGGGTGTAAAATACACAGGTGATGCCCTGACAAGCCCATCCTGCAGTCTCATTGCCTGCATGTGATCCAGGAGCATCATGCAGCAATCATTCTGATTTACTTGCTCTGTTGGTCCACTGTTTTGCCAGGAATCAAACTGAGAAGTGTGACTTGAACTTCCCTGCCTTTCTTAAGCACTGAGGCCACTTGGATCCCAACTGGTGTGCTTTGTTGGTAGATCAAGTTATAAGGTGTGCCCTGAAAGTTTAGGTAATTATAGTTGCTCATTGAACCTTGGCTCTTCAGGGCCCCAACTCACTGATTGTAATGTTGAGCCTTGATGGTTTTGAGGGAAATGGTGAGTGGAGCTGTTGCCTCTTCCCAAACACATGCACGTGGCAGCCACCTTTCAGGGTTTGTCATCAGTTTCTCCCACATTGAACAAACAGTGGCTCTTTATCAGAGTCTAGTATCACACTAACATGGCAAGTATACTATTACAGTTACAATGGATATTTTATTAGCTCAATGCCTGCTTCAGTTTGACTTTGGTTACATCCACAAAAGGTTTTAACTGTTAAATTCCTCCACCATTAATTAAAGTCAAGGGGATCTGAGCTGTTGACTTGAATAGATGAAGGAATTGTGCTTTCAGTTTAAATGTCAGCAATAGGCAGCGGTCAATTATAGAGCAGTCTTTTTGGAAGCCTGCTTGTTCCAAGAAGGTGGTCTTGTTCTTGTCAAGCCAGGCTACCAGCAGGTTTGACAGGTGTTTGGAATACAGTGTACTAATAATACTTAACAGACTGATAGGTCTGTAATTTCCGGGGGAAGCTCTAGCACCACTTTTGTAAATTAGGATTACAATAGCGTCCCCCCCACCCTTCTGGAACAACGCCAGACTGATCAATATGTGTAAAAATGGCAGCCAAAAGTGGAGACCACCATTCAATGTATTGTTTTAACAGCTCGGCTGGAATAAAGTCCACCCCAGGAGCCTTCTTTGATTTAAATTCAGAAATTAGTAGAACAACTTCCTCAGCAGTCACTGCAGGCCAATCAGGTAGCTCATACTTGTTTAAGAGTTGGGCTTCCTGCCCTAGTTGGTAAGGGAATATGGTACGGAAATGTGCCTCCCAGGCACCTATGGAATTGGAGACATGCTGAGCAACTGCATTCCTGCCCCCACCAAAAATACCATTAATAACTCCCCAGAATGTCAGAGTTTCCTGCCTGAGCTGACCACACCAGAAGACCCCACTGCCCTGCTGTGTGGTCTTTTTTCTTCTCCCGGACCAGTTTCCTGTATTGTTTGAGTTCAAGGTATTCTTTAAGTGTACTAGGGGCAGAACTAGATCTATAGTGATGATACAATTCCAACATACCATGTTTTAAGTTTCTGCATTCAAAATCAAACCATAGTTTAGACCTTGGGTTAGATAAATCCTTAGTGCATACGCCAATGTTTTGCTTAGAAAGAGATGATTGCAAAGACTTTATAAGTAGATTCTACTCTATTGCAACACGAGCAGAAGATGTTTCGATAATAGAGGCTTTAAGCCTATTACAGTCATGCCCACTCAACACCCCCAAAAGCTTCTCAGATAACCCCTGCGACCAACACACCCTGGTGAGTGATTCCGTCAGATCAGGTGCTCCACCAGGAAAAACGTCCAGCAAGTCACTTTTGTAGTTTTTGGTGACATTAAGATTGACTATTAAAGGGAGATGGTCACTGTAGACCACCGGATCCACTCCACATCTACCTACGTGAGGAATCAGACACCGTGAAACCACCACACTAGAACCCTGGTGAGCAACAAATGTAAACTTCCCTTCCAAATCATCTGCAATGGAACCATTTAGCACTGCCAGATTTGCACGCACTAAAAAGTTGGCCATTGCAATGCCAGAGGAGTTCACTTTTACGTCCTTAGAGCATCTGAGAACCTGTCCATTTGTCAATACTGAGATGGAATCTGTTGGCCATATCTTGTGCTATTGTCACTTATATGATAAATTAATTCAATTCAATTCACCCTTTCTTTGTATCCCGCTCTCTTGCCTACGGCGACTCGAGGTGGCTAACAACCAAGGTAGAATATACATAATAACTATAATTCAATACAAAAAATAACCCAATAATCCCAGTTTATCACAATATTACATAATCATAATCTTTCATCATCAGCCTATTTTTCTATCCCATCTGCCACCAGGGAGGAACCAACACAATTTCAGCCCAAACTCCTGCTCTCACCAGGAGACGGGGCCCAACCCCACCCCAATTTACAAATTAAGGGATAAATGGTTGTGGTTTTGGATCGCTTTTCGGGGACAACAGTCTCGGAGTTAGTGAGACGTCTTTTGTCAGACAAAATCCTGGCTATGACACATGCGGTTATGACTTTTTTGTTTATAGCTTTTCAGGAGAGGGACAAGTTTCTTTCTTTTAGATTTAAGTGGTCGCCATGAACCCCCTGCTGTTTGTATTTGAAACAAAGATAACATTTTTTACTATTTTATTGTTACTATTTTGTATTATTATATGTGATATATGTTTGTTTTGTTGGCAATGTTTAGCCACCCTTTCTACAATGGCCTCGGCCACGTTAATAAATTGATTTGATTTGTTTAAATGTATGGTTGTGTGGTGCATACTAAGTGTAGGTGTTCTACAAAAAATGTTGAAGCACTGGTGTGCCTGAGCTTAAAAAAAGTTTGGGACTCACTGCTATTATTATTATTAAACATTTATAAAGCGCCAGTTGCAACCTGGCGCTGTACAGAACATACAATCAGATGCGGTCCCTACCTGTGGCTTACAATCTAAAAGACAAGGAGGGGGAGACAAGGAGAGGGGACAG
>QEPC01003095.1:2065428-2078442 GCA_003113815.1 Sphenodon punctatus
GATGGTTTTGAGGGAAATGGTGAGTGGAGCTGTTGCCTCTTCCCAAACACATGCACGTGGCAGCCACCTTTCAGGGTTTGTCATCAGTTTCTCCCACATTGAACAAACAGTGGCTCTTTATCAGAGTCTAGTATCACACTAACATGGCAAGTATACTATTACAGTTACAATGGATATTTTATTAGCTCAATGCCTGCTTCAGTTTGACTTTGGTTACATCCACAAAAGGTTTTAACTGTTAAATTCCTCCACCATTAATTAAAGTCAAGGGGAACTGAGCTGTTGACTTGAATAGATGAAGGAATTGTGCTTTCAGTTTAAATGTCAGCAATAGGCAGCGGTCAATTATAGAGCAGTCTTTTTGGAAGCCTGCTTGTTCCAAGAAGGTGGTCTTGTTCTTGTCAAGCCAGGCTACCAGCAGGTTTGACAGGTGTTTGGAATACAGTGTACTAATAATACTTAACAGACTGATAGGTCTGTAATTTCCGGGGGAAGCTCTAGCACCACTTTTGTAAATTAGGATTACAATAGCGTCCCCCCACCCTTCTGGAACAACGCCAGACTGATCAATATGTGTAAAAATGGCAGCCAAAAGTGGAGACCACCATTCAATGTATTGTTTTAACAGCTCGGCTGGAATAAAGTCCACCCCAGGAGCCTTCTTTGATTTAAATTCAGAAATTAGTAGAACAACTTCCTCAGCAGTCACTGCAGGCCAATCAGGTAGCTCATACTTGTTTAAGAGTTGGGCTTCCTGCCCTAGTTGGTAAGGGAATATGGTACGGAAATGTGCCTCCCAGGCACCTATGGAATTGGAGACATGCTGAGCAACTGCATTCCTGCCCCCACCAAAAGCACCATTAATAACTCCCCAGAATGTCAGAGTTTCCTGCCTGAGCTGACAACACCAGAAGACCCCACTGCCCTGCTGTGTGGTCTTTTTTCTTCTCCCGGACCAGTTTCCTGTATTGTTTGAGTTCAAGGTATTCTTTAAGTGTACTAGGGGCAGAACTAGATCTATAGTGATGATACAATTCCAACATACCATTTTTTAAGTTTCTGCATTCAAAATCAAACCATAGTTTAGACCTTGGGTTAGACAAATCCTTAGTGCATACGCCAATGTTTTGCTTAGAAAGAGATGATTGCAAAGACTTTATAAGTAGATTCTACTCTATTGCAACACGAGCAGAAGATGTTTCGATAATAGAGGCTTTAAGCCTATTACAGTCATGCCCACTCAACACCCCCAAAAGCTTCTCAGATAACCCCTGCGACCAACACACCCTGGTGAGTGATTCCGTCAGATCAGGTGCTCCACCAGGAAAAACGTCCAGCAAGTCACTTTTGTAGTTTTTGGTGACATTAAGATTGACTATTAAAGGGAGATGGTCACTGTAGACCACCGGATCCACTCCACATCTACCTACGTGAGGAATCAGACACCGTGAAACCACCACACTAGAACCCTGGTGAGCAACAAATGTAAACTTCCCTTCCAAATCATCTGCAATGGAACCATTTAGCACTGCCAGATTTGCACGCACTAAAAAGTTGGCCATTGCAATGCCAGAGGAGTTCACTTTTACGTCCTTAGAGCATCTGAGAACCTGTCCATTTGTCAATACTGAGATGGAATCTGTTGGCCATATCTTGTGCTATTGTCACTTATATGATAAATTAATTCAATTCAATTCACCCTTTCTTTGTATCCCGCTCTCTTGCCTACGGCGACTCGAGGTGGCTAACAACCAAGGTAGAATATACATAATAACTATAATTCAATACAAAAAATAACCCAATAATCCCAGTTTATCACAATATTACATAATCATAATCTTTCATCATCAGCCTATTTTTCTATCCCATCTGCCACCAGGGAGGAACCAACACAATTTCAGCCCAAACTCCTGCTCTCACCAGGAGACGGGGCCCAACCCCACCCCAATTTACAAATTAAGGGATAAATGGTTGTGGTTTTGGATCGCTTTTCGGGGACAACATTCTCGGAGTTAGTGAGACGTCTTTTGTCAGACAAAATCCTGGCTATGACACATGCGGTTATGACTTTTTTGTTTATAGCTTTTCAGGAGAGGGACAAGTTTCTTTCTTTTAGATTTAAGTGGTCGCCATGAACCCCCTGCTGTTTGTATTTGAAACAAAGATAACATTTTTTACTATTTTATTGTTACTATTTTGTATTATTATATGTGATATATGTTTGTTTTGTTGGCAATGTTTAGCCACCCTTTCTACAATGGCCTCGGCCACGTTAATAAATTGATTTGATTTGTTTAAATGTATGGTTGTGTGGTGCATACTAAGTGTAGGTGTTCTACAAAAAATGTTGAAGCACTGGTGTGCCTGAGCTTAAAAAAAGTTTGGGACTCACTGCTATTATTATTATTAAACATTTATAAAGCGCCAGTTGCAACCTGGCGCTGTACAGAACATACAATCAGATGCGGTCCCTGCCTGTGGCTTACAATCTAAAAGACAAGGAGGGGGAGACAAGGAGAGGGGACAGCGGGAGAGACATGGGAGAAGACAAACAAACATTCAGGCGGATGCGAAGTCTCAGGTGCGTGTACTTGGCTTGGTTACAAGGTGGTCGGTAGCAGCAGTCAGCAGAGGAGGGCTGACAGTAAGAGCAAGGGGAAAGACTAGAGGGCATTGGGAAAGGCAGCATGGAAAAGGTGGGTCTTGAGGAGGGATTTGAAGGAGCGGAGGGAGGAGGCAAGGCGGATGTCGGCAGGGAGGGAGTTCCAGGCATGCGGGGCAGCGAGGGAGAAGGGACGAAGGCGGTTGGGCGAGCAGGAGAAACGAGGGAGAGCGAGGGAGGGGACAGAGGAAGAGCGGAGAGCGCGCGCAGGAGTGCGTAGGGCGATTAGGTCCGAGAGGTAAGGGGGAGCTTGGTCATGGAGCGATTTGAACGTGAAAACCAGGAGTTTGAACAGGATACGTTCAGGAAGGGGGAGCCAGTGAAGGGAGAGGAGGAGAGGCGTTACATGGTCGAAGCGACGGGCAGAGTGAATGATCTTGGCGGCAGAGTTTTGGATCGCAACAAGGGGGGACAGGTGGGAGCGAGGGAGGCCAGCAAGGAGGAGGTTGCAGTAGTCGAGGCGAGAGATAACCATGGCATGAACAAGGATTTTGGCCGAGGAGATAGATAGAAAGGGGCGTATGCGGGCAATGTTGAGGAGAGCGAATCGGCAGGATTTGGCCACAGAGTCAATGTAAGGTTTAAAGGAGAGGTGCGTGTCAAAAATGAAGCCCAAGCTGCGGGCACGGAGAACAGGACGGATGGTGACCCCATCAATGCAGACGGTCAGGTCAGAGGGAGAGGAGGGGGATGGAGGAAAAATGAGGAGTTCAGTCTTGGCCATGTTCAGTTTGAGTTGGCGTCGGGACATCCAGGCGGAGATATCAGAGAGGCAGTCGACGAGGCGTGAGCGGATAGAGGAGGAGAGAGAGGGGGTAGAGAGATAGAGTTGGGTGTCATCAGCATAGAGATGGTATTGGAATCCGTGGGAGGCAATAATTTCGCCAAGGGACAGGGTGTAGATAGAGAAGAGGAGAGGGCCAAGGACAGAACCTTGGGGAACCCCAACCGAGAGGGGAAGGGAGGGGGAGGTCGACTCGGGGAGGGAGACATTAAAGGAGCGGTCAGAGAGGTAGGAGGAGAACCAGTCAAAGACAGAGCCACGGAAGCCCAAAGAGTAAAGCGAGTCCAAGAGGAGCGAGTGGTCGACAGTGTCAAAGGCAGCAGAGAGGTCAAGGAGGACAAGAACGGAGTAGTGGCGCTTCGATTTAGCGACAAGTAGATCATTGGTGATCTTGGCCAGGGCAGTTTCAGTAGAGTGGAGGGGGCGGAAGCCGGACTGGAGAGGGTCCAGGGAGGAGTTGGCAGAGAGGAGGTTCAGGCAGCGGGAGTAGACGACACGTTCCAGGAGCTTCGAAGCAAAGGGAAGGAGGGAGACCGGCCGGTAACTAGAGGGATCGAAAGGGTCCAGGGTAGGCTTTTTGAGGATGGGGGAGACAGTGGCATGTTTGAAGGCAGAGGGGAAGGAGCCTGTGGAAAGGGAGAGATTGACGACATGCAGAAGGGGGGGAGCGACAGTGGGAGCAATAGAGGTCAGGAGGCGGGAGGGGATCGGGTCAAGGGGGCAGGTGGAGGGGTTGGATGAAGAGAGAAGAGCAGAGATTTCCTGGAGAGAGGCAGGAGGGAAGGATGCGAGGAGGGAGGGGGGCGGGGGACAATATCCCGACGGATCTTGTCAATCTTGGAGGTGAAGAACGATGCAAGATCCTGAGCAGCAAGGGAAGAGGGCGGAGGAGGGCAGGGGGGTTTGAGAAGGGAGTCGAAAGTAGAGAAAAGGCGGCGAGGGTCGCGGGAGAAAGATTCGATCCTAGAGGCATAATAGCGCTGCCTAGCTAGGGAGATAGCCGAGGAGAGGGAGGAGAGGGAGAATTTGTAATGGAGGAAGTCAGGGAGGGAGCGGGATTTGCGCCAGAGGCGTTCGGCAGCCCGGGCGCAGGAGCGGAGGTAGCGGATGGCAGGGGTAAGCCAGGGGCGGGGGTCGAGGGGGCGGACGGGGCGAGCAGAGGGGGGGGCAAGAGAGTCAAGGGTCGAGGAGAGAGAAGCGTTGAGAGCAGAGACGGCAGAGTCAGGGGAGGAGGAGGCGAAAACGGGGGGGAGAAGGGGGGAAAGATTTGAGGCAAAGTCCGAGGGAGTAAGGGCCTGCATATTGCGGAAGGGGCGCATAGAGGAATGGTATAAGGAATGGTGATATATATGGAATACCCACACAAGGGGAAAAAACAGCACTACAGAGTACCAAAAACACACACAAAAATTCTGTTATCAAGCAATATTAATATTTCCACTTTTAATAATATTGTTTGATAACAGTATTTTTGTGTGTTTTATGATGATTTACATCATTCAGTTTGTTAAAACCACTAAAAAATTATTTTTTTAAAAATTCTCTTTTCATGCCTGAGACAAGAATTGTCTTATTGAGTCAGAGCAATGCTTCATCTAACCCAGTATCCTGGTTCCAACAGTGGTTAGCAATGGATGTTTCAGAAAAAAATGTACATATCCAGAGCAATTGTGGAGAGTTGTGTCTCCTGTTGTTAACGCCCACTGTTTGCAATTAGAGGTTTAGGAGTATCCTAAACATGTATTTCTCTTGTTTTAAATATATGGAAACGAAGGGTCAGTGACAATGTTAGAGGTGCTGTAGATGCAGATTTGTCATAGGGGTCCGAATACAGGGAAGTAACAAAGATAATCAGCTTCTCTGCGGCCAACAAATCCCAATTTTAGTGGGAGTCTTGTAATTCTAGGTATTTCTTAAAGGCTTAAATTCCCCAGACAATAGTGAGATACTCTTCATTACCATATGAGCGACCTCCACTGGTGTAGTGCCTATAGGACAAGGTGGGACAGTTGCCCTGGGGGTGTCCCAGCTTTGTGGAGCAGCGGCTGCAGTCTTTGGAGGTGGGGACAATAATGTGCCTTGCCTCCAGGGCCCAAAATACTAGCTTCCCACTGGGATGGGGCATGAACGAAAATAGCCAAGTGAGCGCACAAGTTCATACTCCAATTGTGTGGGCTCTACCCCATGTTGTGTAGGTTGCACCTGCCTCTTTTGGAGACTGACCCTACTATATGCTTTTAGAGATGCTCTTTCAGTACATGAAATATTGCCTAATCTTCGCTGGTGCGGAAGTCGGAGAAGAGGGGTCAATGAAGTGGGAGCCGGAGTACACTAGGACGGGTGGGGGTCTGTTTGCGCATGCGCAAGACATATCGTCACCTCGTGAAAGCGAAAAAGCTCTACCCCGCCCCCTCACTACTAGGGAGCCAATAAGCGTCCAGCTACGGTTGCTACGATGTAGCGTCCCTGTAGCGAAGATGGTGGCTCCCAGGCCTGGCTCTTACTTGGGGGAGGTGAAAGGGCAGCGGCGGGATGGTGAGGGCAGCGGCTCTGTCTGCGCAGTCGGTCTGTGTCTGTCTGTCGCGGGTGGTTGGTCTGTTTGTGCAGCTGGGGTCTCTGCAGTAGGTCTGCCTGCGCGGAGGCGGCCGGGCTGGAGTCGCTCTGGTTTGCCTGTGCGGGGGCGCTAGGAATGCGGGATGCCATCTACCCAGGTTGTCTTTCCTTGAATCGTTTTAAGTAGCTGTTCCAGGGAATCTGTAGACATCCCCCAGGACAGTGAAAGCCACAACTTTCCTCAGCGCTTAGAGGGGAGGTTTAAGAAGGCTCTTTCCTTGTCCTGGAGAAAACGGGTGGGTTTTTGGGGGGCGGGGATCCCCCTCCCCTACATAGGGATTGTGTAGGAGAAAACCTATGCAACCCCCTTTCCCCTTTAAGTTCTATGCTGATCCCTGGGGTTGAGGAAGTCATGAGGCGCGCCCCCTCCAGACCAACCTGGCTTCCCTCGTCCCCGCCCAACAGGGGATCCAGTTGAGTGACACGTTTTTTGTGGAGTTCAGGGCAGTCTGTGCTTGCCCTTTTTGAAAAAGCCATGTTTCGTAGTTTGCAGTGCATGCTATGATTCAGATGTCCTATTCAGGAGAGTGGGGAGGATCTGATTGTAGACGGCGGGAAGACCGTACAGTGATTCCCAGTCTAGCCACCGGGGAGGGGGCGGAGCGGAGCCAGCCAGGCTCTGTCTGGCCGCAGGGGGTGTGTTGTGTTCCTTTTCAGGCACTGGGAGGGGTTTGTAAGAGGAGGCAGTTTAGATGGGGTTGGATCTGGTCTGCCTGGATTGAGG
The DNA here is from genome assembly GCA_003113815.1 of Sphenodon punctatus. Classification (NCBI taxonomy): domain Eukaryota; kingdom Metazoa; phylum Chordata; class Lepidosauria; order Sphenodontia; family Sphenodontidae; genus Sphenodon; species Sphenodon punctatus. The sequence goes on from QEPC01003095.1 coordinate 2,072,212, forward strand.
TGTTCTGTCTGTGCTGCCTTGGGAGTGTAGGGGATGGGGTGCCTTGGTTTTGTACACTTGCTGTTCTATATGATTATTATTTATTTATTATTTATATAATGTGAGAAATGTGCCTGGCACTGAACAGTCAATATTTAGAGATAGGTTCATGTCTCAAGGAACTGTAATCTAGGATGGCTAGGGGAGGGGAGACCATTGGGACAGGAATGTAGGGAGAAACAGGAAAACTTTCCTGAAGTTGAGAAGTCACAGGTGCATGAGCTTAGCTTAGTGACAGGGGAGTAGGGAATCCCAAATGACTGGACAGTACAAGGAGCATCAGTGAGCAGTCTGGGGGCAGATAGGGGAACAGGAACGTTTAGCAGATGAGAGAGGTTTTAAAGGTGGATTTGAGGATAGGAAGGAGAGAGGGAGCAGAGCATAAACAAGAGCTTAGTTTTTGGAAGAGAGGCTAATTGGAAATAAAAACATTGCATATAATGCATGTGTTCTCCTCTCAGGTCAGTTCTGTTTTCCTAGGTCTTTCTACAGGTGACTGCTTTGGACATCTCTACATTAGAGCTGACTCATAATAAATATGTCCACCGTTCTGCATAGTTTGGTGATTATTTGGCTATAAAGCAATTACTGTGACAACTAACCAACAAATCAAATAACCAGATATTACCACAACAATTAACTGGTTTACCATGCTACCATTACCATATTATTGTGTTACCTCATAACCCAATGTTACCATTACTACTCTGAAACTAGGTCTGGTGGGGATGGGGTAAATGGGAAAGAAATTACGGGCAAACAATAAATGGCAGTATAGTAATCATTATTCTGAACAATAAACGGATACCGCTCAGCAGCCAGTCCTATTTGGAACAGGTCAGGTACCAAATAGTGGCAGATAACCATTTCAGCTCTAACTGTATGATGGGAAAAGGTGTCTTATATGTTAGCTAACATCTGTTAAATTCCTTAGGCATATTTCCTGACATGCTAGCTAGTCAAGGGGAACTCTTTCTGTTGTTCAGGGCTAGTTAATGCATATTTAACATGTGTTAAACATGTTTAGTATGTATTAAACCAGGGATGGGAAACCACAGTCCCAGGGGCCAAATGTGAACTGTGACTTCGTTGCTAGCTATCAATTTGGTTTCATTTTGTAAGTCTGACTGCTTGAGATTCCTGTAGCAAGCAAGATGGAAGCAAGATGGCAGAGACTCTGTATGGGGCTTAGAAATAAAGATCCCTGCCTATAGCTATAGCCTGTCTCTAGTGTCTTGCATAAAGGGGGCATAATACAAAACAAATTGGTGATGAGCATGGGATTTACTTTTACTGCTTCAAGGAACTTCTGGAGTTCTGATTTTACTACTGCCTGCACATCCAAGGAAATAAAATACAAGGAACTGCTAGATTTCTGCTGTTTGCTGCTGCTGTCTGCCATTCCCAGGGAAACAAGATAAAGGTACAGTCTCCTTTCCAGCTTAGTGATACTTCATCCTTCTTAGTTCCTGTATCTTCCCATAGCTTTGGTACCTGTCTACAGTGTCATGACACGCATCCAAGCACTCCCTTTCTTCTTACTCACTCCAGGAGACCTCCTGCCCTTCCCTGCAAACTATGGAGATCTTATTTCTGCAATTATCTGCTTGCTATAGCTTCTCCTGATCTCACTCCAGCAAAGCAAAAAGCCTTACTGTTCCCTGCCTGGGCCCTGAAGTCCAATGCATCTTCAAGTACCTTCCTATACCTACCAACTTAACAGAGGATGTGATCCCATATAATGCTGCCCTTCAAGCCCTGAATGACCATTTTAATCCTCTCATACATGTAGTTGCAGAAAATTAAAACACTCTAAGTTTTATTCCTCTGCCCAAATGCCTCATGAAGTCTTATGGAGAGAAGACTTATGTTGGAAAAAACCATTGAAATTGCCCAGAAAGTAGAGCGTGCCAGTCACTGTGCTAAATCTCTCTCCTCAATGCCACAAGTTTCCCAGTCTGCAGACATGAATGCAGTTCGGTCCAAGCAGCCACTATGCAAAACCTCCCAGCAAATACCTCCAAAGCCAGGACCACTGAAGGTGCAAAAGGGCTACTAGTGCTAATGTTGTGGTGACCCCAGCCACAAAACACATTTTCAGAGGTGTCCAGGAAGGAAAGTAACTTGCAACAAGTGTAACAAAAAAGACCATTTTGCCAAAGTCTGTAAGTCCACTGTCGATGTGGCAGAAGCTCTCCCAGATAATGAGGAAGATGAACTAGGTTTTGTCACTATTCTGAGTGTGATAGGAGATCATCATGCCTCTCCACACTGCAAAGTGCAAATCAGTGGCCATGAGCTGAGAATGCTAGCTGATTCTGGTTCACCTAACACCATAATCCCTGATCAGCTCTACAGTGTACTCTGTGCCAGGCTGAATCCTCTGTTGCATCCTACAGACATATATTCTGGAGGATATGGAGGTTCCCCCATCAAGGAATATTTTACTGCCATTCTAGAATACAAAGGCTGCATAGCCCAAGGGAAAGCGTATGTTGCACAGAAGGGAGTTTCAATATTGGGGTAGAACCATCAGTTAATTCTTCAGATGATATTGGATCCCAGCAGTTCAGAACCTTTGATGCAAATGAGTGCTAGACCATATGCTGCTATTTTACTGCTGAATTTTCAGATGTTTTTGCTGACACTCTGTCCTCGGACTTAAAAGCATTTTAAACATAAAATCCAAGTGAGAGTAAATGCAGTGCCTGCACAACATAAAGATTATACCCATACCACTGCGGCAATCACTCAGGGAGGAGATTGTAAAACTATGCAAATCCAATATCATTGAACCTGTTGACGCTTCAGAATGGGTTTCCCCTATCTCCTTGCCTGGAAACCAAATGGAACCATCCGCATGTGTGTAGACTTGAAAGATCTGAATTCTAATGTCATTGACTGTCATCCCCCTACCAAATATAAATTAAATACTGCTTATTTTGAAAGAGACTAGCGTTTATAACCTTAGATATATCTTCAGTTTACCACAAGATTTTTAGTCCAAGACTCCCACAAGTACACAGCCTTCATCACTCCAGAGGATCTGTTTCAATTCAAACAAATGCCATTTAGATTGGCTTCTGCAGCATTTGTATTCCAAACAATGATGTATGCGATTTTTTGAGAAATGAGAGGTGCTACATTCTTCCAAGATGACATTTTAGTTTATGGTAAGGATTTTTTTTATTTATATATTTTAATTTATTTTTCAATTTGTATCCTGCCCCTCCTGCAAACAGCTCAGGGCGGCTAACAAGTTCATAATAAAAACAATTTTTATATATATATAAAAAAAAACATTACAGTAAAACAGGCTGGAATGATAATAAATAAGGGTGGGGAAAGATAAAAGATAGGACGAAGTGGAACATGATACCATTCTAAAGAAAGTTTTTAGAAAAACTTTGCCATCAGTGAGAAGAAATCAATTCCATACAGATTCAGTGACTCGCTCAGAAAGGCATTCTGTCAAAACAAGACCTGGTGAAAGCCATTTGGGAAGACCCAGAGCCAGATAACAAAAACTTTAATTCTTCTTGGGACTCTGTGAGTATTATTCATAGTTTGTTAAACAGTTTGCCATGAAAGTAGCTCCTCTGCATCACCTCATGAAAAAGGATATTAGGGTTGAGTTGTGCAGAAGCAGTTTTTGTGAAATCAAACAAGAAATTTCCAGGAGCCCAGCTCTCAATCCTTTTGTTACGGAGAGACAAATAATCTTCAGAACAGATGCTTCTGAATATTCCCTGGGTGGTAGTGTGGCTCAGTTAAGAAATGGGTGAGAATTTACTAAAGCATTTGCCTTCAGAGTGCTGACTGATCCAGAAAAAACCCTTTCTGACATTGAGAACGAAGCTCTGGTATGTTTCTGGGCAGTACAACACTTCACAACTTATTTGTGGGGAAGAAAGTTCATCTTAAGGTCTGACCACAAGCCTCTTAGCGCTGTTCACCACCCAAGGTTCAGGTCAAGTAACATCAGGGATAGCCAGATGGGCCACTAAACTACTGTACTTTTGATTTCCAGAGAGTGTATCTTCCAGGTACCAAGAATACCACTGCAGACTGCTTGTCTCATCTACTTTTTTCATGCCAAGAGGACACAAGAGAAGAGGATGGAGACATTGTCATTAAAATCCTCTTCAGAATAGACAGCATCCATGAATGAAGAGATCAAGTGCTTTACTGAGCTAAAGACTTATATAGTTGAAGGATGACCTTGCAAGAAAATGATACCTGAACACCTAAAACCATATAGGTGAATAATCCAGTGAACTGTCCTTCGTCAATGAATGGATTTTCAGGAATGATTGTCTTGTAGTGCCTGCTACTCTTCAAGAAAGATTAATTCATTTAGCCCATGAAGGGTATCTAGGCATGAATCTAATGAAAAGATGACTGAGACAAGACTTCTGGTGGCCAGGAATGGACAAACCAGTTGAAGAATTGATTAGGAATTGCATCGCTTGTGCTACAAGCGATAAATCACAGAAGACCTTTACTACCCTATTAACACCAGAGATTTATCCCAACAGTCCTTGGGAGAAATTGGGTCTTGACATAATGAGACCATTTGAAGATCAGCCTGTCATGCAAATATATGCCATGGTGCTGGTAGATTATTATTCTAAGTGGCCTGAAATTACATTTTCTTGTAAGATTACCATTGAATTACCAAAGAGTTAATCACTGACAATGAGCTGCAGCTGGTTTAGTCAAGAGACTGAACAGACTGGTGAGGGAAACGTTATAACTTGCTAGTGTGCAGCAACAACCATGGAAAGAAGCAATATGTGAAACCCTATTTGCTTACAGGACTACTTCACACTCAACTACAGGCATATCACCTTTTGAATTATTAAGAGGATGTAAAGCTACTAGTAAACTCACTACATGGCGAAAACTTGCATGGTCTTCCTTGCCACCCAAACCTACTGAAGCGCTGTTCATGAACAAGTTAAGGACAAACCAGAAAAAATATAAGCAATATGTGGATCATAAGAAAGGTGCCAAGCCACACGCATTTCAAATATGAGACAACCACACAAGGTCAGGAAGGGACGTTCACAATATTCAGATCCTCTGCAGATAGCACAAATCCAAGGGGACTCAGCCATACAGACAGGTTTTCGCCGAGATACTACCGCGCAGGTCCACCCATCCCATGTGTATCCAAATGCCTGTCTGAAGGTGCTTTGGGGGATGCGTGCTCATGTGACCCACGCACCACCCACCCATGGCCACTCACAGAGTAGTGGAGAAAAAGCTAGGATGATCCATGTGGGGGCAGGCAAATTCATGCGTGGAGAGGGCCTCACATGCATCCCTGGCCCATGTGAACCAGTCCACTGGCACCATGGAGAAGTGGCACTGCGATGGCCAGAGTGGCACAGCAGCCACTCGTGAACTAGTCTTCCCCCGTCCCACCTACAGCCTGATCAGGAGACCATCCCCTTCATGGGCCCCAGCTGCACAGGCTGCATTCCCCACAGGCCCTGCACCCAAGGACATGCCCTGGGCACAGAAAGAGATCAGGGTCATCCTTCGCCCATGGCGAGAGGCCAAAACACAGGAGAAACCTGTGAGACGCTACAGAAATGAATCTGTATAGCAAGACATCTCCTAGGGGATGATGCAGCTGTGGTACAGTAGGTACATGTCCCAGTGCCGACAGCAGGCAAAGGACATGAGGAGTGGATACAAGGTGTTCCACAACAGCAATCTCTTTCCCAGCCATACCAGGCACACAGGAGTGGGACAGGTTCCTCCACTGTCTCATCTCTCTTACAGTGCATAAGATCTGCCAGGAATGGGAGCAGATCCCGTACCGACAGCTCCTGCCGGAGATCTGCCATGCCTGCACGAGCTGTCTCGCATCCAGAGCACCAGATGGAGCTGGGCCTGAGGCAGGTGCCCATGACTACTATGGTGCAGAATCCCATCCCCCCGTTCTATTGTATGGTGAATAAAACAGTTAAATGTTATTGCCTAATGTGCTGGCTGTGTGTTTCCCTTGGTTTTGTTCTCCCCTCCTCCGTTAGGGACGAGGTTCTGATGCCTATCCCTGTGGCTGTACACCCCCCACGCCCCCAATATGGTCTGGTGTTCCTATATCACTGGGGAACCAAGGTGTCTGCAATAAGCTTGCTGGCGACAGGCCTCCCAGCATTCCGGGGGGGGGGGGGGGGG
>QEPC01003095.1:2078799-2095786 GCA_003113815.1 Sphenodon punctatus
ATATTTCTTTATTCTCAGACTCTTAAATTTTTAGGTGTACTTATTCCTGCCTTGTGCAAATTGTGGCATGCCAGAACAATATTTTAGGAATCGACAGATTACGTGAATACCATCTGTAGTATAAATAGTAAATTCAGCACAGTAATGTATGTCTATTTTTATTACTATTAATAAACTAATGTTGCACAAAACTTTAATGAGACAATGCCCATATTTATAATAAAGAATTATGAATAAGAAACTAAGGGCAAAAACTGACATAACGCTAACTCCACTTTAACACCATTTTAACATTTCTTATGCATGTTGCAGGGCTGCATAGGGCACCAGTACAGCCCTGCAACATGCATAACGAAGGTTAAAGTGGTGTTAGCGTTATGTCTATTTTCATTCTAAATCCCCTTTATTAACAGAAGCAGTAAAAGACTGCGTGTGTGTGTGTGTGTGTGTACAGTTCTCTCTAAAAACCTATAATTTTTCCAGCTTCAATACTTGACATTATTCAGTTGGATAGTTCCAAAAATCTAACCCTCCCCCTCTCTCTCTTGATATCCAGGTTATGGACTTTATGTTTATCCTAATACTTTTTTTCAATATGAAGGAGAATGGAAACAAGGAAAAAAACATGGTAAGGAAAATTGGCTTTATCCATTACCAGTACAGTGAATTTCTAATTCCCTGCCATGTTTGCTTAATTTGTAGAACTTCTGTAGAAACATTATCATATACTACAGCTAAAGTAAGAGATGTATGACTCAGCATAGCAACTGAGGGAGAGGCAGAAAGCCATTACTATAACATATGTCATGGAAGGTAAAGGAATGCAGCTACCGTTAAAATGGCAGCGATGATTTCTTTATTGGGGTTATCATTTTGGTCCCCTGTTCATACAACAGTTCTACAGAGGAAAGTGTCTTTTTTTACAGGAATTCCAAAGAAATTGCGTCTCCTTTCTAACACACAGAGCACTAATCCATTGAGATGAGCCGAACTGTATAACGGGTAAAATCCTAATCGCTTCCATTTTTCCAAATTAGGAAGCGTGTTGTTTTAATTTCTAGTCTTAATCTCAATTTCCCACCTGTGATTCACAGTGGAGGAGGAAGCGTGACTCAGTGCTCCACCTGCCCACCTATCTACCCCTCTTTTATGGAGGGATGCCTGCATCACTCCCATTATAACATGACCATCTCTTGCAGCATCATTAGGCATGTATAGTAGGGTACTGAACAAGACGCCAACCCAACTGTGTTTGAGCAGGCAGTTGCCCAAGGGAGAATGGTTAAGAACAAGGCAAAGTCTCACAGGGCAGAAGCCCCAGGGGGCTGGAGAATGCCAGAATCTTCCCCAAAGAGTAAGAGACTCCTCCCCCTTGCCTCTTGGGGGGTGGGAGGAGAGCTTTGAGGGGAGGGGCAGAGGCTGGCCGGGAGCCCCCTCAAGAGGGTCACAGTTTAGGGAGACCCCACCCCCTTGCCCTTAGGGGAGTCCATAATTGGGACATCAGCCTTACTGTGCTCATATGTGTTGGGAATATAGTATATATCCTACTATGTCCCCAACCCATATGTTTGCCATCTCTGTGTGTTTACTGCTACCTATTGTTTCTTAGTTTGTCTCCTACACCAGTATATAAGTTTACAGCTATTTTTAAATGTCTGGCACATCTCTCTCTCTCTCTTTACTCCTGCCTTTCACCTTGTTCTATCCACTCCCACTCATTCCCAGCCCCCTCATATATACCTGCTCTACACTTGCTCAGTTTATATATTTCTACTGGCTATGCTAAATGCTTGAGGTAGGGCCCCGTGTGGCCCGGAAACGTGTGTATTTCTATCAACAACAGTTGGTTCAATAAAGGATAGCATTCAAACCACTTTGTCTCTCTTAAATGTGCTTGGTATGTAACAAAACAGAAGGTGTCTAGAGAGAGAAAGAGGGTGGTTGCTACATTATTATTATTATTATTATTATTATTATTAAACATTGACCCCAAATGTAAGGGATTCTCTTGCTTTTGTTCTTTTGCAGAGAATGAGTAACCAATTTATTTACATGATACCAACCAAAGCTTGCAGCCTAGATGACAGGCCTTTCCTTCACCTAGTTCTCAATCCTCCACCCAAAGCAATGGCTCAGTTCCCATCAACTTTAATGGGTGTAGGTTTGTACCCCCCTTTTTATCCAGATTCTTGGTGACAAGATGGTGATCGTTACTAGGGCTACGTAGAAGACAGTGTTTTATGATAAGTAGTTAAATCTGTCAGTGCTGCTGGGAGGTCATCGCTTCACCTTTTAACAGATGCATAAACTGAGTCACAGAGAGGCAAAGAGAACTTACCTACAGTCCAACAGTGAGTCAATAGCTGGGCTTAAGTCAGAACTCAACCCCTCTGATTTCCAGGTGTCTGTTCAAGCCACTAGATATGCTAACAAATCCTTTGTGTTACTCGAACCATGTTTGAGCTAAGCTGTTTTTTCTAGGTCATGGAAAGCTGTCGTTTAAGGATGGAAGTTATTATGAAGGAGAGTTTGTGGATGGTGAAATTGTGGGGAATGGATTGCGCTATTGGGCATCTACAGGTTAGCTTTTTTTCTTGGATGTGCTATGTCTTTGAATGCAGTTTTATATAACTAAATGTTTTCTTAATACTATATCTGGTGCATTACCAGTGTATCTCTACCTTGCTTTGTTTTAATTAAAGATCTTTCAGGATTTTGGACGTAAAGCCATTTAAAAATCAAAACAATATCTTAGTTGTTTCAAACAAGGTTCTGTTAACTTCAACAAAGCGTGCATTTAGTGAGTCGGTGAGAAATAATGACGTAAACCGGAAGCACATCTGAGACATTTCCTAGGGTCAATTGAATGATAAAGATCTCTGTCCTCTAATATAAGGAGCTGCACACAATGGAACTCTACAGCAAGGCTAATATGACTGTTTTATGTTTTGTATGTCTCTTGCAGTGACTTCTGTTACGCAATAAATCAAACTACTACTACAGCAAGGGTCATAGCTATAATAGGGACAAGTGGTACAACCGCACTGGGGCCCACAAGCCTGAGGGCCCACACTCTGGTGCATCTGTGTTTCCTGCTGCTGTGAGGGGAAAATAGGTGGGGGGGGGGGGCATTCCACCTTCTGTGTCAGGGGCCAATCCACACTAGCTGTGCCTCTGCCTTAGAAAGTCAAAGGTAAACAAGAAATGTCAGTCCACCCAAAGCAATGCAGTCATTTGGCCTGATGTGGCTAAGGCATATTGCTGCATGCAAAGGAGTGGTGTGGCCTTGTCCAGCCAGCTTGAGTTCCCCAACCTAATGGGTCATGTACCCACTCACAGCTGGATGTGCTGGAGGCAGCTGTACAGTATGAGACCAAGCAAATCTTGAACCCATGACCTTCACAGTTGTAACACACACGCAGCTCTATCAATGAATGTACATTCCATGTCACTTCCACTCTTGGACCTCTCTTGAGCAGAGAAGAAATCTTAGAGAAGGAGCCTCCCTGAGGGTATGTTCTATGAAATGTCATTCCTGGGGTAAATGCTGGATAACTTGTGAGTTACTGTGAAACATTCATGGGATACACATGCACGTCTCGAGTGGGAAAATGGAAGTTTAACTCCAGAGTTCAGGAGCCACTGAGAACAATCCAAAGTAAGCTACTCCATACCTCAGAGTCATTTCAGTGCTCCATAAGAACATGGCTTTGCACACAGCCCAACTATGGGGCAGCAGGACCGGCGGTACCACAGGGTGACCTGGGGTGACTGTCCTGGATCCTGCTATTTTTTTCTATTTCCGGGGGTTTCTGTTTCCACCAGGGCAAGGTGCAGGGCCCTGCTCCCGCCCAGCGGGGCCCCAAACACAGCCACCTCTAGGACCCCATGGAAGGAGACAGGGTCACAGGAGGGGGCCTGGGGGCACCGGGAGCCCTACCTTTACCCTGAGCCTCACAAATTCTAAAGCCAGCTTTGTGGAGCAGCATACACCCACAGGGCTGCTTTAGGCAGAAATTGTGCTGTCTTTCTCCTGCTCCACCTTTGCTCTGGGAAATAAGTACGTTACTTCACTCTCTGAGGGGCAGTTGATGCTTCCGACTCCTGCTTTGATTGGACTTCTGTGGGCAGGTAGCATCACTTAATAAGTGAGGCAAATAAGCCACAGAAGAATAGAGCTATGCCTGGTTCTGAGTTCTTCTATCCCCTGGCAAATTAATTGTACAGTTAGTGACAAGTACCTGATTTCCCAGGTTTGGATACAAAGAGTTTGAATGACTACATGCCATCAAAAAGCTGTTAAGTTGACTATGAAATTAAAGTACTTTTTATACATTCCTTAACCATAAAAGAACATATTATGAATCTTTTTTTTTTAACATGGCCCTGACATCTTTTAAGGCGCCTTAGTTTTAAAGACCTGAAGGAATCTGGGATTATGATTCATTTGTTTTAAGATAAAGACCTAATGAACAGTTTTTTTCTTCATTAGACTGCCCTGATAATAAAAGGCAGGCATTAATTATTCACTTTATTACTCTTAAAATGCCTTCAGCCACCAGTCTGTGAGTAAGGTGCGGTGGGAACCCTTATTTATTAGCACACCTTAGATTTTAAAAAAGAAAAAGATTATTCAGCCATTTTCACAGAGCTATTATGCCCCTCTCCTCCCCCTTAGTTTTACTTTCTCATATATTTTATTCAAGGAAACACTTATTCTGGGCAGTTTTTGCTTGGAGAGCTCCATGGACATGGGGTCCTGCAATACGAAGATGGAAGGAAATATGAAGGGGAGTTTTCGTATGGAAAGAGAGAAGGTACATTTCAGTCTTAGGTTTGCTGTGCTCGAAACTCTTGAGAGAAGGGGTGGGAAGAAAGTTATGCCGTAAATAAATTAAACTAAAAGGATTGACCCTATTCATAAAAAAGATCCCCAATTCAGCAAGGAGTAGCCCCACTGAAGACAATGGAACTGCATGTATGAATGTGCTTAATGCCAAGCATGTTCTTGGGTAACTTGCTGAACTGGGGCCTTAAGCAGATATTATGCATCTCCTACTCATCTTGGCTAAAAGGCCTATCCCTTTATGAGCCTATCCTCTATTAATTTGTCTAATCCTTTTTTATTTATTTATTTAAAAAATGTATACTCCTGCCAGGCAGTGCGGGGCGGCTAACAAAAGCAAATCAGTAAAATACAATAAAACATATAAAAATATCATACAACAATAATAAATAGTAAAATTAAGGAGAAACCCCCCCCCCAACCCTCCATCTCATCCACCCTCACCCTTCTCCCTCGCCAAACGCCTGACGTAACAGCCAGATCTTAGAATTCCTACGGAAAACTGGCAGTCTGGGGCCAGACGGGTCCCCACCGGGAGGGAATTCCAAAGGTGTGGTGTGGCCAACGAGAACGCCTTATCCTGCATGGCCCCTCGGGCAACCTGAGGGACCTCCAACAGGGCGGCCCCCGATTGACTGCAGGGGCCGATCCAGAGCCCTGGGAGTGAGGCAGTCTCACAGATAGGCAGGGCCCAGGCCATGTAAGGCTTTATTGGCCAAAACCAACACTTAGAATCGGACCCCGAAGACTACAGGCAGCCAGTGCAGAGATTTGAGCACTGGTGTAATGTGCTCCCTGTGTCCCAGCCCCACCAGGAGCTGGGCCGCCGCATTCTGCACCAGCTGCAGCTTCCGAGCCGTCACCATAGGTAGCCCCACGTAGAGTGTTTTACAGTAGTCTAACCGAGAGGTGATAAAAGTATGGATGATCATGGCCAGAACCAAAACCAGCGGCCAAAGCCGCCGCACCAGATGTAACTGGCGGACGGCACTCCTCACCACAGCCTCCACCTGGAGATCCAGGCGGAGCTGTGCATCGAGGAACACCCCAAGGTTCTGCACCTGGGAAGCCAATGGAGGACAAACACACACACCCCAACCGAGGGGGCCATCATTTCCATTGTCTTACCCACTAGCATCACCTCCGTCTTTTCAGGATTCAGTTGCAGTAGATTAGCCCTCATCCAGACCCCCACAGCTGCCAAACACCAGGTAAGCACCAACATCTCGTGGTCAACGGTATCAAATGCAGCCGACAGATCTAATAGGACCAAAAGGGTCGATCGACCCTTATCCTTTCCCGACGGAGATCCTCCACCAAAGCCACTGTCTCAGTGCCATGCCCCGGATGAAAGCCAGACTACGAGGGATCCAGATAACTGACATGGTCGAGATGCCCTTGGAGCTGTTGAACCGCTACCCATTCAGTAACCTTCCTTAAAAAGTGAAGGTTAGAGACAGGTCGATAGCTGGCGGGAGAGTCAACGTCAAGCAATGGTTTCTTGAGCAGAGGCCGTACCACCGCCTCCTTTAGGCAGCTTGGCACTCTGCCCTCCCATAGGGAGGCGTTGACCACCCCAGCCAGCCCCAGCTCCATCGTCTCCCGGCAGTTCTTAATCAGTCAAGACGGGCATGGATCTAATTCACAAGAAGTGGCTCGAACAGCCCCCAGCACCCCCACCGCATTAGCGGGTGACACCGACTGAAACGGATCCCACAAAATCGGACAAGTTGCGGTTTCTACCACCTCTACCTCCTCCACTGTATAAATTGTGGCATCGAGGTCTTGGTGAATACGAACAATTTTCTCCGCAAAGTAATTCCCACAAAATCGGACAAGTCGCGGTTTCTACCACCTCTACCTCCTCCACTGTATAAATTGTGGCATCGAGGTCTTGGTGAATACGAACAATTTTCTCCGCAAAGTAATTCGCAAAAGGTCACAGCGGGCAGATGATGACCTCAGCTCCAGGGTTGAGGGACACCGGACTGACCAACCCCCGTACAACCTGGAACAGCTCTGCCAGACAGGATTTTGCAGATGATATGAGGGCAGCAAAGAATTCTCTCTTTGCTGCCCGCATAGCCACGGCATAGGTTCGTAAACTAGCTCTATGCTGCAATCTTTTGGCTTCAGCCCGAGAACGACGCCACCGTCGCTCCAACCGTCGCCCCTCTTGCTTCAGCATCCGCAGCTCCTCAGAAAACCAAGGAGGCCTGCGGAGCCTCCGTCTGGGCAACGGATGCCTGGGAGCTTTTTGATCGATGGCCTCTGTCAGCAAGATGTTCCAAAGCCTGACAAGGTCATCGATGTGACAGCCGTCAAGGTCAGTTGGTAACTCCCCCAGAGTGCCTAGAAACCACACTGGGTCCAACAGCCTCCGAGGGCGGATCATCCTAATAGGTTCCGCACCCTTCCGGGGGCAGACGTGTACAAGAAGGGAGATCTGCAGGAGGTAATGGTCCGTCCATGCCAAGGGCACAGCTGATATCTCCCCCATTAACGGACCACCTGCCTCAAGGCCAGTGCAAAACATGAGGTCTAAAGTATGTCCTCCAAGATGTTGGACCGTTGACCCTCTGGGACAGGCCCATGGTGGCCATGAACTCATGCCTGGCTCCCACGAGAACCACGTCGGTGTGAATGTTGAGGTCCCCAAGGATTATCGTCCTTGAGGACTGCAGCACCACCTCCGACACAGCCTCCTCCAGAGCCTGCAGGGAGGCCACTGTACTGGTGGGTACACGGTATACCAGTAGAACTCCCAAACGGTCCCCTGCCAAATCAAGCACAAGATGGAGGCCTTCAATACCTACCATGGATTGCACTGGATACCTTCTCACAGATCACCCCTTTTAAAAAAACCATAGCTACACTGCCCTCCCGTCTCTCCGGCCGCGGTTGGTGCTGCACGGACTAGCCGACTGGAACACGATCAGCCAGAATTGGCCCTGATTCACTGTCCAGCCAGGTCTCCGTGATACATGCGAGATCGGCGGCATGGTCCAGGATTACTTCCTGGACTGTTGTCACCTTATGTGCCACCGATCTCGCATTTAACAGCACCAAAACCGGACCGGGGGCCCCCTGACCAAGATCCACCTGCTCATCTGCTGGGGGAGAAGTAAGCAGGACGTGCACTAAGCACCTATCCCGCCTCACTGCTCTCCCTCCCTTCCCCCTGAGACCATACCTCCCCTGGTCTATTGCGATCCCAATAACTGCGCCCACCCCACCCCCCCCTTCCTTCCCAACATACCCATCCCTACTCTCCCCCCCCCACCTTGGGACTTCCCCCCTCACAAGGATTCCCCCCCTACCTACCATTCGGGCTATGCTCCCCCCTTTCTCCACTCAATTCAATTTCTTCTCCTTCCCCCCAACCCACATCTCCCCATCTTTAACTAAAATACATTCCCCTATAATCTCCAATACCCCTCCATCACAGTTATCCGCCCCTGACCCCACCAAGGGCCGCGTGGTGCGGCCCTTAGGCACGCTGCCTGTGGTGCGCGCCTGTGGCGCAGCCGGACTACCAACTGCCTTTGGCCCTTCAGGGTCGGAAGTCCCCTGTAGAGCACCAGCCCTGCCCCCGCCTCCAACCGGGGGAGGGGGAGATGGAAGCTGGGGGCTGGCCACTCAGGTTTGATGGGACCTGACCTGGCTCTGCAGCTGCCGCCCCCGCGACTGTCCTGCCCCCCTGGTCAGTTGCTGCTGTTGGGGGGGGGAGGAGGGAACCGTGGCGCAGCCGGGCCACCGGCTGCCTTTGGACCTTCAGGGCCAGAAGTCCCCTGTAGAGCGCCAGCCCCGCCCCCTCTTCCAACTGGGGGAGGGGTAGATAGAAGCTGGGGGCCGACCACTCACAGTTTTGATGGGGCCCGACCTGGCCCTGCTGCTGCTGCTTGCGTTGCTGCCGCCGCCGCTGTCCCAGCCCCCCGGTCAGTTGTTGCTGTTGTGGGGGGGGGGAGGCGGGAACTGTGGCGCAGTCAGGCTACCGGCTGCCTTTGGCCCTTCAGGGCCGGAGGTCCCCTGTAGAGCACCAGCCCCGTCCCCTCCTCCAACCGGGGGAGGGGGAGATGGAATCTGGGGGCCGGCCACTCAGTTTTGATGGGGCCCGACCTGGCCCTGCTGCTCGCACTGCTGTCCTGGCCCCCCAGTCAGTTGCTGCTGTTGGGGGAGGAGGAAGGAGGGAACTGCGGCGTAGCCCGGTCACCGGCTGACTTTGGCACTTCAGGGCCAGAAGTCCTCTGTAGAGCGCCGGCCCCGCACCCCTCCTCCAACCGGGGGAGGGGTAGATGGAAGCTCTGGGCTGGCCACTCACAGTTTTCCCGACCTGGCCCTGCCACTGCTGTTTGCACCGCTGCCGCCGCCGCTCTCCCAGCTCCCCGGTCAGTTGCTGCTGTTGTTGTTGGTGGGGGGGGGGAGGTGGGAACTGCGGCACAGCCGGCTACCTTTGGCCCTTCAGGGGTTTTTGAACCCAGTTATCTTATTAGCCTTGACAACATCCTCTGGCAGTGAGTTCCAGCGGTTAAGTGTGACCCAGTACATATATGGGTATTTCTTGCCCCTCCTACTCCTTTGTAAGTAAGTAAAGTTTATTGTTTCAACCATAGGTTATACAATAAAAACAATAAATCATTGCTAAAAGATCAACACTAAATTAAATCAAAAAAACATTCACAGTGGTAAGTGTTCCCAGGCTAAAAAGGGTCTTCAACAAAATCCAAGCAAAATAATATTTTAAGAGATTAAATTTGCCTCCCCTTCTAACTAGTGAAGTCAAGCAAAAAAATATAATAATTACAAATACTTTTATTTATTTATTTATTTATTTATTTATAGTAATTACAATTCTAAAGGAAAATATCCTCCTTCCTCTTATAAATGTGCAGGATACATGTTGTTGTTAACAGAAGTGTATGGGGAAAGCTACTATCTTGACTTAGTATTACCCCCCCCAGTTGACTCTGAATTGGATACAATCCTGGAGGTAATCTCAACAGATTATACTGATGAATTGATATTAATTCTAAAGGGGGATGTCCACCTTTCCTCCTATATATTGTACAGATATCCTCGTACTAATATACCATTAACCACAGTATAATTGTCCCCCAAAAAGACAAGTAATCTAAAATTAACCATAGCTCTTTATCGGAGCTTGTGTGTGGAAAGGAAACTCTTGACCCCTGAATGGTTGTCCCGCCAAGTTTTCAATCAATATATTTAGCCATGTCAAATTCAACATACTTAGCTATTTTAAAGAACTAGAATATTAGTTTATACAATGCTAGCGTCCTACAAGGAAGAGGCCCGTTGTCTCTGAATACTTAAGGCAAATGCCAAGTTAACAGCCTTAAGGATCTTAGCTCTATTAGTATTTGCTAATAGATAGGACAACTTCAAAATCTGATTCCAATAAGGTCTCTTAGGAAGCATTGATGTTAAAAATTCTACCCCTTTGTTCATCTGCTGTAGATTTTCTGTTTGTTCTTATTTAGGACACGGGCTGCTGGTTGATAAGGAAGGACAAATTTATGAAGGATCCTTCCACAAAAATAAGAAGCATGGAGGAGGGAAGATGATCTTCAAGTAAGTCTTTTCTCTTGCTGTACTGCTCGGCATAGCCATATAATAGGTCAGGTGCAGTCATGCTGTGGGGCCCACATGTATGTAGAAGCATATGCACGTGGGGGTGGAGTGCCCCAGCACTGGTTCCATCCTATATTCTGCACCAGGGCCCATTCCAATCTAGCTATACCGCTGGGTCTAGATTGAATATGTTCCTGCATAGCAAGTCATACCATACTTCTGGGATTCTTCTTGTTATATTTGTACATTTGAATCCTGTGCTGGATTAACCATTATGCTGACTACATTGCAGCATCATGCTTAGGATTGGTTCGTGTGTGTGCCTCTGCTTTGCTCCTGTTCCTTTCCCCACTGCCACAGGTTTCCAGAGCTCACACTGACTGCTAGGCTGGTGCAGTTCAGACAGAGAGGCAGCGAGACACCATGTGGCAGAACCAATGCCACTGCTTCCTGGCCCCACTCCTGCCTCCTTGTCTTGATTGTTGTGATGCTGGCTGACTCATTCCCACCCCAAATACTCTAGATCCTGGTTGAGCTCACATGTAACTGTGCTAACTCTGATGTCCGCAGGGCCCCGGACGCTGTATAATCAACCCCGGATTATCCCCGGATCGCTGTTGTGTTTAAGTGAGACACTCTGAGTTCCAACCCCGCTTTAAACTCGGATCTGACAAACACATCAGATGTAAATGTCGGATCCAAGTTTAAAGCAAGGCTAGAAACTGCAGTGCCTCACTCGCACGCAACAGCGATCTGGGGATCATCCAGGGCTGTTTATACAGCTTCGGGGGTGCCTCAGACATTGGAGTTGAGCATAGTGATGTGTGAGTTCACCCCCTGTGTTTGCCAACTGGGGTCATTCTTCAACCCCACCCCCTAGTTTGAGAACACCTAACTCCACACTCTCACTGAGCTTGGGGAAATGCAAAATAATAGGGTGGCTAGGGGGAGAAAGATCCAAAGAACAAGGGGAAAAGAGGAGGGAAGCAGTAGAAGGGTGGAAAAGGTTAGAGAAAGAGAGGGAGCAAGGTGTATGTATGCGTGTGGGGTGTATGTATGTGTGCCTACACACATACGCTGCAGATGATTAAGGCTGATAGCCCCAAAATACGGGTTAGTGTGCCCCCATTCACTAATCCAGTTCTGTTTAGGTTGCTGACTCGCAATGCATTCCTATGTTGTGTTTTAACTTGTTAACACAATAAGAAAAAATTTTATGAAAACTGGAGAGGCTGGACAATTCCTAAAAGACCCTTTAATTTCCTTCATCCCTTTGGAGCTGTTAGACTCTGTCCTGGTAATCAATATTGTCCACAGAGACTCTTTGGACCCAATTAAGCAAAAAAAAATCCATGCAGGTTCCACACCATGAAAACCTGTACGAGGTCTGGAAGTTGATCATCTCTTCTGCACCATCATGCAGCCTTCTCAGCAGTGAAGCTGCATATATTGTCATTGCATTTGGTCTTTTGTCTGATGGGGTGTTTAGCTGTTAGCATACTTGCCAAGGTTGCATTCTCTATTAAGGTCCTTCTGAATGAAGATACAGTCTGCTTTTTTTTACATGAAATAAACATTGATCTTCCTACCAGTACAAAAATGGTTTAAAATTTTCAGAAACAAATGCTAAAGCTATGTTATAAGAATATCCAAAAGTTTTTTTGCAGGGTGAAGGAGAAGGAACCAAGTAAAACTTAAGACAGTTAAATGGCTTCTAGATCGAATATCCAGAGTTCAACACCTGTTTAAGTAGCTGAGAAATAATGATCCCTTTACACTCAGTGTGTTGGCCATCATAATGCAAACTGTGCTACTGTAATTGCTTTGTAAATAATCCACAAGGGTACAGTTTTGTCACAGAGGCCACAGTGGTTATGGAAATTGTGTGTTTCCATAAATTTACCATGAATTCCACAAATGTTCTATGATGGTAAGTGCTTCGGGACTATCGGTCTCCATGCCTGTTAATGTCACAGGCTGCGAGAGATTATATTCTCTCCTTACAGAAGTGTCTGCCATTTCTCAGACACAGATTCAAGGACGACAACCTCATGATAAAGACCATACTGCTTCCGAATTGTGGGAAACTCTGTGTACAACAAACCATCTTGTATTTTAATGTAGCAGTTAATCATGTCAGTAGTCAGAAGCAGAACTCACGTTATCGATTGGAATTGTACGTAAATTAGTATTGATCACTGTGTTAAAACAGACACTTGTATTACTTAAACGCTCTTCTTTTGTATGTCGATGTAACAAAAACGACATCATTTGGTGGCCTTTCCATGACTTTTTGTTCCCCCTCCCCATACCTCTGCTGTGAAATTCACTAAAAATTACCATGGCAAAACTGTAACTGTAATCAGTGCTTCCCTGTAGTCTCCTCTTCAGCCATGCTAGTAACTGCATTTATCTTTGAGTCCCCCATTCAGTCTTCTGTGGTTTGGATAATGTCTGGAAAAGTAATATGATGATCTAAATGCTATGTTTAAAATGAAGGCTGGCTGCTTTAAAATGAGCATGACTGCTAATGATGACTTTATGGAAATGCTAAGTTAAAGCTTTATCCTGCCAAAATCCTGAGCCCTTTGGTTATAGTTATAGAGACTCTGTGTTCATTGACTCTGTAGGGAATGGGTGGAGAGTCTTTCCCCTCCTGTGGGCCAGTTAGAAAATTAGTCAAGCTCTGCGGGCCAGATAGGAGATGAAGTGGGGGTGTTTAAGGAGTGTTCTCAGGATGGGAGAAGAAACAAAAGAGAATGCAGATCATGGGTCTAGGTGCTATGGATCCCTCCCCTATCCTAGAGCGCATACCTGTATCTCTGCTCCCTTTCCCTGAGAGTCCTTGAGGGCAGGGACTGGATTCACAGGCCAGATCCAGGAATTGGAAAGGGGCTAAACAAAAAAAACAGTTATGGAATGGATTTGGCCCATGGGTCAGAGGTTTGGTTTTGGGTTATACTTTTTCTGCCTCTGCCCTCCTCCCCCCTCGGAAAATGCATGGCTGGAAGTGCAGACTGATCTCAGTCATAGCCAAGACTAAGCAAATATGCAGTGAGAAAATAATGCCCACCAAAATGGGACTGAGAACAGTGTAATGGCTAATCAGTTGCTTCTGTACAAAGGGAACAGTAGACCTCTCCTGATAAGGAGGACTGCTACTCTAACAAGCCATTTCTGCAGCCTGTCATGCTGATGTGTTTTTCACTATCAGCTGGACCGCTCTTGGCAGCAAGGTGAGCGTTGTCTCACCTTTCCCTCGTATTTTCAAACGGACCTATCTTGCATGTTGCTGAGTACATCTCAGAAGGCATATTGTATGATCCGACCCCAAATGAGTGCACAAAGGGAAGGACCTTTTCTAGAACTAGCCTGTGTAAATTCTAGAACTAAAACCCAGGAAAATAGGAGAGTCATGGAATCTTCTTCCTTGGATGTTTTGTTTTTTTAAAAAACAAACAAACCCTATACACACCTGAATAACATCTGTCCATGTCTGTGGTGGGGTAGGTAGGCATTAATCTTCTTTGGAACAGGTGTTTGGGGTAGATGACCTTTGAGGTCCCTTCTCTACAGTACTTTGGATCTATCTTTGTCACTGTCTGAGGTAAGGAGATTTGAATGCTGCCAGAATGGAGAACAGTCTGTATTAGGAACTGTCAGTTGATTGCCATGTCACTAGAGCACATGACAACTTAAGACTTTGGACTCTATCTTGTTAATTCTTGTTTAACTAAATTTACCTGCTGTGATTCACTGATCCTAACTTACCCTATAGAGTTCCAAGCCTTGATTCCACACCCCCATCCCACCATGATAGCACAATGCTTTGTCTATCTGCCGAGTCTCCAAACCTGTTATCTGCTAAGAATTACTCTGGTTGTTTGTTTATTTTAGGAATGGAGATAAGTATTAAGGAGACTGGATCCTTGACCAACGACAAGGCCATGGGGTACTCCACTGCATCGATGGAACTGTATATGAGGTATATAAGGATGAGATACGAGAAGCAAAAGTGCTATAACTGGAAAGGTACAAAAGAAAATTGTTTAGGGTATCAAAAGTAAATTGACTGGAAACTCTACAACTAGAGCCATGCATTTAAAATTATTCCTTTATTTGGCTCACAGTTTTGTTCATGTATAATTCATGAGCAGTCTTTAAAATCTGATTATTGCTTTCTTCTGATACATGGCCTAATTCTGCTACCTTCATTCATGCTGACCAGTAGCTTAGACCTTAGTCCAAGAAAGCATATGCTAACTTAAAGCAGAATTGTGGTCCAAATCTTGAAGTATCAGACTTTCATCTAAGAGTCAATGATCTATTGTAGAAGAGGGACAGGAGTCAGGATTTGTTCTGCTATCATACCTCAAGCCTAATGTTAGTGAATGGATTAAACCCACAAATTTCCCCACACTAAAGAAGGTGTAAGTTAAGGATTTGGATAATATTTCTTTGTACAGTTCTACTTTTGTTAATTTTGAATCGCTATAGAGTACAACCAATGCTCTTGATTGTTAGCTTTGGAAACTTTAGTCTGAAGGTTTTATCATAATATTAATTTCTTTTTGGGAGGGATGAGTGGAATTAGCCTTTTCTAAAATCCCACTGGCCCCCTACATTCCCCTAACATTTCTCTATTTGTGAAAGGAGGTTTGTGTTGTTTTGTTTTCAGCATTGCTCTAAGAAAAGACTGGTTGTAGTTGGTCTGCTGTTCCACTCTCTGGTAAAATCATTTACCTCTGTGCTTAGTGTGTGTAGCGTGTGTGTGCTACCAGACCAGAATACTCAGCTCACATGTAATGGTGGTACTTCTTTTATGCTTGTTTAGCATAGGTAAAAGAAAATGATTATACAAGGTGCTAGACAGTGGAAAATAAGATCAGATGTATTTATACCCAAGATAACTCTATATACTTTGCCACAGTTTTAAAAAATGCACTAACTAACTCACCAGTAACATCTTAGATTCATTGAAAATATTACATTGGTAAGCTCCAGTAGCCTTTGCAAGTCTCAAAGTGACTGCAAAACACTATTGGCGTGATCCTCCGGCAGATAACTTTTACACTAGCAATTAGCATGCGAGACCGTCCCATTCAAGTGAATGAGACTTGCGCACGTGTATTATCTGTGCCTCTATGGTGTAGCGTGAATGAGAGAGCCCCTGCAAATTGCATGCCAGAACTCCTCTGTCTGTTCTACTAATCCAAAGAAAGACAGAACTAGTTTGGAGGAGCATCAACGTGTATGAGTTTGTGGATCAAATTTTGCTATGTGAACCAGCCGATGCTCACTTTATATCAGCGGGGCTCGGTTGATTTCAGTTAAATCACTCCTTATTTATACCTGTGCAAGAACAGAAGCAGGCCCCTTTTGTAAGGCAGAGACTCCTGTTCACTGTGTTTTCTGAATTGGTGACAATGGGGAAAATGCAGTGAACATGAGTTCCTGCATAAGGACTTCTTACACTGTGCTAAGTCCTGCCCCCCCTTCTTTCCCCCCCCCGTTCTTATCCCCATGACATTCTGCTAGAATCGCATGGCCTTTTCTGTTAAAAGAAGGCACCGCTTGGTAGGAAAACACCGATTAAATTAAAGGGAATTAGGAGTTGCTCAAGTAACTTCTTTTTAGAAGAAAGTATTTAGTTGCTTCTGAAGTCAGCGCTAAACTGGCAAAAGGTGAGACAGGATTTTTCCAATGTAAATTAAGTGAGATGATATGACAGGGTGTGAATTATTTTCTAATAACTCACAGCAAGGTGCACTATCAGGCACGGAGGCTGAAGACTGAGTGCCATCATAGCATGTAGGTGTGAATTATTATACAATAAGTCAGCCGTGGAGTTTTGTTATTGCAATTATAAAATGTCTGGAGGTTAAAAATAAATCCCAAGTTTAAAATCTGGCCATAGAGCTACTGAACCAGAGCGCTGTGTGTGGGGTGTGTGTGTGTGTGTGTATGTGTAAGGGAGAGCTTTGTTTGCTTAAATATCTGCTCTCCTGAAGGTGGGTTTGCACTGCGAGTGTCTGGAGAGAGTCATTGATTATCCAGCAGCATCTGAGACTTCAAACCAGTTTCGGATACATTTTAAAATAAAATCGGCATTTAACCTTTTTAGGGAAGGTTATTGAACGGGCTGTGGCACGGCAGTTCCAGGACATCTGGACTGCACCGGTTTCCTTGATCCCTCCCAGTCTGGGTTTTGGCCTGGGTACGGGACGGAGACGGCATTGTGACCTTGGTTGACGATCTCCGTCTGGCGTTGGACCAGGGTCGTCAGACCTTACTGGTCTTGCTAGACCTTTCGGCTGTGTTCGACACAGTCGATCATGAGGTGTTGGTGACTCGCCTGCGGGACAGTGCCGGAATTGGCGGAACGGTCTTGGACTGGTTTCGTTCATTCCTGGCCGGGAGAACTCACCGGGTGGTCTTGGGGGAGTGTACGTCTTCCCCCCGGGACCTCACGTGTGGAGTCCCGCAGGGTGCCATTCTGTCCCCCCTCTTGTTTAACATCTATATGCAGCCGTTAGGGGAGATCGTGAG
>QEPC01003095.1:2108847-2126341 GCA_003113815.1 Sphenodon punctatus
GTTATGATAGACGCAGGGCAAGGGGGGCCGGGCCCAGTCAGACAAGACAGGAGGCCTGACTATGCTGCCGACACAGGTGGGGGGCAGACTCCAGCAGTTTCACGCGGCATGGGTCCACTCGGTCACAGATTCCTGGGTCCTCTCTTGCATGGAAAGGGGCTATTCCATCGAACTGGACAGCACCCCCAGACGCAGATTTATCGCATCCCCAAGGTCAAAGGACACGACAAAACATCTCGCAATAACTGGAGAGATCAAAAAATTGGCAGACACCGGAGCCATAGAAAGGGTTCTCCCACTCCAGCTTTACTCAGGCCTTTACTCTATTATTTTCCTGGTCTTCAAAAAACTAGGCAAATGGAAAGCAGTGCTGGATTTAAAAGCCCTCAACCGCCATGTAAGAAAACGAAAATTCAGAATGGAGACAGCAATGTCCATTTGTCGCAGCATCCAGAGAGACGATTGTCTGGTGTCTCTGGACCTCAGAGAGGCGTACCTGCATGTGCCGATCTGGGCTCCACACAGGAGGTGGCTCAGGTTCGCCTACAACAACCACCATTGGCAGTTCAGGGCCCTCCCCTTCGGCCTGTCGTCTGCCCCCAGGACATTTACGAAGGTGTTGGTGCCACTGGTGACAAACCTCAGAGCGGAAGGGATACACATCCACCTGTATCTAGACGATCTTCTGATTTGGGCCCACTCGCCGGACAAGGCAATGGCGGACCTCAACAGGACAATCTCGTACCTGGAGCATCACGGGTTCCTGATAAACAAGGAGAAAAGCCACCTGATACCGACATGAAGACTGGATCATCTGGGAACCATCATTGGTACCAGCTCCGACCTCGCACTAGTCCCCCAGTCCCGGAGTCAGAAGATCCAGATGTTGGTGAGGATCCTCAGAGCGAGCAACAGAATGAGGCTCAAGCGACTGGCATCGCTACTGGGATTGCTCCTTTCCTGCACAGCCCAGGTGTCGTGGGGACGGTTCCACCTACGTCCCTTACAGAGGCTGCTAAGGCCTTTCCAGCGTGAGCTTACCATCAGGCTCAATCCCTGGGTATCCATACCAAGGCACCTGCAAAGATCCATGTCTTGGTGGTTAAGGCCCGTAACCTTCCAGGAGGGCGTACCACTCTCAGAGCCGACAAGAGTGGTTCTGACCATGGACGCCAGTCTCAGAGGCTGGGGGGCTCACACAGCGACTCAATCAATACAAGGGCTGTGGTCACAGAGGGATGCACAACAACAGATCAACATCCTGGAACTGAAGGCTGTACGACTCACCTTACAGCAGCTGTTTCCCACTGTCACCCAGTCACACCTGTTGATATACACTGACAACGTGATGGCAAAGGCATACGTCAGCCATCAGGGGGGATCCAGATCACCACTGTTACATCAGGAGGCGATCAAGCTGTTCATATGGACACAATCCCACATAGCATCTCTGAAGGCCCTACATATCAAAGGACAGGACAACAAAAGAGCAGACTGGTTGAGCCGCCAGGTCTTGGATCCCCACGAGTGGAGTCTCAACAGGGCAGTGTTCCAGGATATAACGAAAGGGGTCGGTCTACCACAGGTGGACCTATTTGCCACCAAGAACAACACACAACTTCCTCGCTTCATGGCACGAGCAGCATGCAGAGAAGCGGAGGCAGCAGATGCGTTAAACGAGCCGTGGCCTGAGGGCCTGCTTTATGCATTCCCACCATTTCCACTGATAGTGGGAACTATAGCCAAAGCGCGCAAGGAGCAGGCATTACTCCTTCTAATCTCACCTTGGTGGCCCAGGAGATTCAGAACTAATACAGCTCAGCGAGGGCCAATATAGGCGACTCCCTCCAAGGGTGGACCTCCTCTCTCAGGGGCCAGTCTTATGTCCAGACATCAGACCCTAAAACTGACAGTATGGCGATTGAACGCTCAGCGTTAAGGAAGAGAGGGTACACCGAAGCAGTCCTCGACACTATCCAAAGATCCAGAAGGCCAGCCACCAGGAGAGCTTACCAGGCCACCTGGAAGACGTTCGCCTCCTGGTCCCTGCACGAGGGGCTAAATCCGTGTAAAGCAGGGGTCCCACAGGTCCTGAACTTCTTTCAGCAGGGTTTGGATAAGGGCCTTAGGGCCAACACCCTAGCGAGATAGGCAGCAGCATTAGACTCGGTGCTTAGAGCAGCCACGAACAGGGCCATTTCTTCCCACAAGCACGTTAGGAGATTCATTAGGGCGGCGAAGCTTCTGTCCCCTCCAGTAGTTCGCAGCGTGCCTTCCTGGAACCTTAATCTGGTCCTGGAGGCGTTGACAAAGCCCCCTTTCGAACCGTTAAAACATGTCTCATTGTATTTTCTAATGTTAAAGACTGTTTTTCTAGTTGCAGTGACTTTGGCTAGACGGGTATCGGAGCTGGGAGCACTGTCAATGGAAGAAAATTTCTGTATCTTCCAACAGGACTCTGACCCTTAGGCTAGACCAAGCCTTCATTCCGAAGATCAATTCCACTTTCTATAGGGCCCAGGAGTTGGTACTACCATCTTTTTGTCCCAACCGAGTTCATCCCAAAGAGAAATCCTGGCACACGCTGGACGTGCGTCGGGCCCTGAAGGTCTACCTAGCCAGAACCCGGGGATCCAGAAAATCCACGACGCTTTTCGTAAACATTAGGCTGGATATCAGGGGCTCAAGGCTTCCAAAACACTGCTGTCCAAGTGGGTGAAGCAATCTATCATAGAGGCGTATAAAGCTAAGGGCAGGATCCCTCCCCTCCAAATTTGGGCCCACTCTATATGCAGTGCAGCCGCCTTCAAGGCGAGAGCCTCTTATGAGGAAATTTGTAAGGCTGCAACATGGGCGTCCCTCCACACCTTTGTAAGGCACTATAAGATCAATGTATTTCAATCGGCAGGGGCGGCGTTTGGCAGACGGGTGCTGCAGATGGTACTGGACTCTCCCAGTGCTGTCGGCTCCCACCCAAAATAATTTGTGGAGACTGCTTGGGTATATCCCAACAGGAGGAGAAGGAGGTAAGAGGAGAAAGGAGAATTGGTAACCTACCTTTGGTGAATTCCTTTCTCTCTTACACTCCTTATCCTACTCCGGCCCTCCCTGCCAGACAACAAAGGGTAACATCCAGACAGGGGAGTAAACGATGCATTCCCAAATCAGGCTCTCACTTTCAGTCTTAGGATTTAGACGGTTACGGGGTCAAAGTTGGGCCTCGGATTGTTGGGTTTCAGTTCATATTAGCGTTCAGTGGTACCACACAATAGTCTTCCTAATTTTTGGTTTTTTTATAAGAAGTAGAACTACAACAGCACTCAGCTGTGATACAGACTGGAGAAGCCGGGTAGCTCTGGAGGTGCATGTGTATAGAAAAAGAGTCATCTGCCTCCTATCGGTCAAACGGAGAGCTACCCAACAGGAGGAGGATAAGGAGTGTAAGAGAGAAAGGAATTCACCGAAGGTAGGTTACCAATTCTCCTTTTTCAACTGACCCAGGCCCAGCTGTCTCGGTGCTTACCCGTGTTTGGCAGCTGTGGGGGAATTGATGAGGGTTAATCGACTGCGACTGAATCCTGACAAGATGGAGGTGATGTTAGTGGGTAGGTCAGTGGAGTTGACGGCTCTATCGATTTATGGAGTCTGCCCTCCGCTGACGTCCCAGGTGCGGAACCTGGGGGTGCGCCTCGATGCGCAGCTCTGCCTGGATTTTCAGGTGGAGGCTGTGGTGAGGAGTGCCTTCCGTCAGTTACATCTGGTGTGGCAGCTTCAGCCGCTGGTTTCGGTTTCGGACCTGGCCACGATCATCCATGCTTTTATTACCTCTCGATTAGACTATTGCAATGCGCTCTACGTGGGGCTACCTATGGTGACGGCTCGGAAGCTGCAGCTAGTGCAGAATACAGCGGCCAGGCTCCTGGTGGGGCTTGGCCACCGGGAGCACATTACGCCGGTGCTCTGGTCTCTGCACTGGCTGCCAGTAGTCTTCCGGGCCCGATTCAAAGTGTTAGTTTTAACCTATAAAGCCCTGTACGGTCTGGGCCCTGTTTATCTTCAAGACTGCCTCACCCCCTGGGTTCTGGTTCGGCCCCTATGGTTGGCTGGGGGCACGCTGTTGGAGGTGTCCCGGGGGCATTCTTGGTCGCCGTGCCTATGGAACTCCCTCCCGGTGGGGGCGCGCCTGGCCCCGGGCCTTCCGTAAGAACTGCAGAACCTGGCTGCTCCATCAGGCATTTGGTGAGGGAGAGGGGTAGGGTGGAGTAGGGTGTGTGTGTGGGGGTGGTGGTGGTTGCTGCATATGTTTTTGTTTTTATGATTGATACTAGAATTGTTTTTATATTTTTATATTTTACAATGTTGTTAGCCTCTCTGAGGCGAGGAGAGTGGGATATAAATTCTGTGAAATAAATAAATAAATAAATGTATAGCACACTGTAAGACCCCCACTGGGAGATTTCCCCACCGGGAGATTTGGCGGTGCAGTAACGTGGGCAAGTGGCCTAAAGGTGCTTTTAGACAAGCACCTCCCCACCCACCTCCCACTCATAGGGCACCACTGCAGCCCTACAGCATGTATAGTGGATGGATGGTGGGTGTGTAGTGGGTGGGGAGGTGCTTGTCTAAAAGTACCCTATAGGAAGTCAGTCTCGTGGTTCTGATGAGAGGGTTGCATGCAGAACTGCTTTATTTTGTTTATATGTACCTTTGGACTGGACCAGGCCAGCGTCTTTGGACTGAGCTGACAAGCTACCCTAAGAAAGAGATAATGAAACCCAGAACTGTCTCAACTACATTTAAAGGACCTTGCAGAGCCTAGTATAGCTCTAGGCAGGAAGGATGAGGGGAGGCCATTTTTCATTGCCCCTACTCACTGGACAAGCTACTGGGATGGGAAGTGCCAGCACTCTGCTTGTGAAAGCCCCATCAGTGAGATTCCAGATCTGACATGGAGGGCATAGATGACTGCCTCCCCACCCATCACCCACCAATCACGCATGTTGCAGGGCTGCACAGAGCACCAATGTAGCCTGCAACGTTAATGATTGGTGGGTAATAGGTAGGGAGGCGCTTTTCTAAAAACACCCGTGGAGTGGACAGGACAGCAAGAAGGGTACTTTACAGGGCCCCTGCCTGCGAGGCATAGTGTGGTGAGAAGAGGGCAGATGGAGCAGGGAAGCTACCTGGGCAGGTGTTTGAGGGCTTGGTAAAGCATGGGGCTCTAGTAAGGTGGCCATCTTCCCTCAAGCTTTGACCTCTAGGGGTCGGTGTCAGGCAGGAAAGTGGTGGGGCAAAGGGACTTTCCTGTCCTGTCCCTTTCTGACATGGCCACAGTCTTTTCAGAGCATGGAAGGGGGTGGGACAGCCTCTTTGCCCCACCCCTTTCTGACTTGGCCCCAACCCTCTCCCTGGCCCCTGAAGCTCTGCTGCTTAGTGAACCGAGAAAAATTGGGACTTCACCTGGAAACCAAAGTTGATGGGTTAAAACCTGGAGGATTGGTAACCCTAGGCCAGCCCTTGCTACGCATTGGTTTTCCCCGGGGACTGATAAGCCAACACGCTCCACCCTCCCGTTCATTCCACATCACCACCTTTTTGGCTTAGGTGAACTGGAGACGAACTTTCATTCAGTCAAACAAAGAGGGTTTTTCTCCTACAGTGACATGGGGTATTTTCAGATGTTACGAGATCACGGTGAACCATGGTCAATACTCACATGGGGCCAAAGCGCCCTGAACCTCTGTTAGGCGGCCGCCAGATGTTCACCACGGTCGATTCCCACATGGGGTCAATTTCAACCACGCTTCCGGGGCTCCCCACTGGACAATCGCCGCAAGTGTGGTCAAAGAGATTCCCGGCGGGAACCAACAAAAAGTAACGTCTGGCCGGCAACCACGGCCCGGAATCTCCGGCGGGATTCTGGGCCGTGGTCAAATCGGGTGGGCACTGTGGCCGCATTGGCCGCGGTGCCCGCCCATCTCCCCAGAGGGCGGGGGAACAGGGCTGTGCGGCCGCACGTTGCGCCGCCCCACCCCGCCCCCTTCCTGATTCCCCGCCAGGATCAGCCGGCACGTCTGTTGGACGTGCTGGAGTGATCCCGGCGGGGAATCATTTGGGTGATTCCGGGACGGGGTGATTGCCGCCACGTCTCGTCTGAAATCACCCAGTGTCTTAAAAAAAATAAATAGCATATGACAGATTTTATTGAAGCTGTATTGAAAATGTGCTGTAAATATTTTTCCAGTGTTTAAAACTGCAGGAAGTTACTTGCTTAAAATTAGCTTGTGTTGCAGTTGTTTACATTATTAAAAATTCTGGGGGCTGAATGTTCCTAGATGAGTTAGTCATCATATTTATGTACATCCCGCCATGTATACAACATATTCCAGAGCCTTCCAGGCAGAAATCTGCCAGCGACAATATGGTTCAGATAACTGAGGGAAGGCGATGCGTGTCTCAAGGTTAGGTATTTTCATTTTCAAGTTGGGAATGGAGAAAACACACTTTACTTTTGGGACTTGTTCAGATATGTCACTATACTATGCAGCAGCATTGGATCATTCAAACATGACATGAAAGTTGTGATAGGTAGTGAGTGTCAGTTTTTTCTGGTGGCCAGGAGTGCTTTTCATCAACTCCATCTGGTGAGAAGGCTGCAACCTTTTCTATCTGATTCTGACCTGGCCACAGTCTTCCATGCTTTCGTAACCTTGAGACTAGACTGCTGCAGTTAACTCTATGTGGGGCTACCCTTGAAAAATATTTGAGGTTTGCAGCTGGTGCAGAACGCCGTGGCCTGTTTTTTGGCCGGTGTGGGTCACCAGGAGCATGTTACATCGGTGCTCCAAAGTCTGCACTGGCTGCCAATAGCATTTTAGGCACAATTCAAGGTGTTGGGTTTGACCTATAAAATCCCTAAATGGCTTGGGCCCTTCATATCTAAACGACTGTCTCCTCCCCTGTGTTCCATTGCACTTTCTGAGGCCAAGCTGGGCATGCCCTCTTGCAAATTCCATCAGGGCACCATGTCCACTCCATATGGTAAAGGCACGTAGAGATGCGTTCTCGGTGGCTGCGCCACAGCTTTGGAACTCCTTTCCCCTCAATGTCACCTGAGCATTTTCTGGAGGTAATGCAAGACCTTTTTATTTAGCCAGGCTTTTAGTGGTCAGGGATAAGGTTTAGGAAATGGAAGAGGTTTTAATTGGAATTTTATATAGTTTAATATTTTTACTGGGTTTAAAAGAAAATATTTTTGTGGTTTTATGTGTAAAGCACCCTGTGCTTTCAGGAGAGGCCAGAATACAAATACAAATAAATAGCCCCGGAAAAAATTCCATCCATCTACCACCTCAAGCCATCCACAATCCTCTGCGGAGGATTTCCTCTTGCTTCTGTGCTCTGAAGGGATGGGTCAAGGGGCCGTACTCCAGTCCATGAACTCCACTCCTCCTCTGTCCCCTCTCTCGCCTTCCCATGCCTCCCCTGCTCTCCTAACTGCCTTTGTCCCTTCTCCCTAGCTGCCCCCCACGCCTGGAACTCCCTCCCATGCCACATCCGCCTCGCCCCCTCCCTTCATACCTTCAAATCTCTCCTCAAGACCCACCTCTTCTGCTCTGCCCTCCCTGACTTCTTGCTCCCCTCACCTAACTCCTGTTGATACCCTCCATCCAGTACAATCTGCTACCTAAGGTCTGTGTACTCATATCCTCACCACATGGACCAACCAGCCATCATTCTCGATGTAACCAAGCCAAGCACGTGCACCTGGGACTGTGCATCCTCGTGAATGTTACTCTCCTTGTCTCTCCCTCTGTTCCCCTTCCTTCATCCCCCTCCCACCCCCGTCTCTCAGATTGTAAGCCCTAGGGCAGGGACCATGTCTATTCAATTACTTTGTAAAGGTCCAGGTACATTGCTTGCGCTATATAAATGCTTGTTAATAATAATAATAATTAATAATAATGTTACAGCAACATCTTACTGAGTGAGCATGCACTTACCATCCATCCTGTTCTTCAGGCACATAGCTTTGGGTCATCTTTGTTTCTGCCTTCTCCTTTGCAGTCCAGATTCAGTCTGTTGCAAAGAACTCTTTCTACAAAAATCTGGCCGCTCCTTAATCTTTCCACTGCCAAAATCCTCATCCATCCTCTAGTCATCTTTCACCTTGCCTACCGCAACCTCTTCCTTCCACACTCTCACCTCAACGTTCAGCCTATCCGAAAAGCAAGGGGGTACAAAGAGTCGTGGCAGGATTGGGGTCTGCAGAGTTGTGTATGATAGTTCATGCAGGGTCTGGTACAAGGGTCCAGGAATTCAGTGCATCGAGGTGGGGAACTGGTACATGGTCAGAAGCACGCAGGAGAGAGAGATGGGCAGAAGCAGACCAGATGGACGGACATAATCCCAGGGTGGGACTCTAGGCAGGGTCAGAAGGTTCAGGGCAAGGGTCCAAAGGATTGGCTTCCAGGCAAGGGGCTCAGAGTGCAAACAGTTGGTCTAAAACACACATCACTTGCAGGGAGTGGAAAGCAGAGCTGGTTCAAAAGGTACATTGATACAAGGGAGAAGACCCACGGGAGACAGGAAGGTGAAACAGAATCCAGGAAGTTGAGAGACAGATCTGCCCAGCATCCTGTTGCTTTAGACTGGCCTTATATACGGGTCAGAAGCCAACCAGGAATCTGGGGGCATGGAGCAAAGCTGAGGGAAGGGTGTGGCTTGACCAGCCTTGGGCATAACACTAGCCCTCGGTCCTGGCCAGAGTGTGTCAGCGACATTAAGGCATCAGTTAATGTGTTCAGGATCCCAAGGGCACTGATTCAAGCTTGGGTCCTTATGCTGCTCCCCACCCCCAGGTTAACCTCTGGGCACCACAAAAGCCCAGGAACTCCAGGTTTTTTTGTTTGTTTTTTGATCTATGGTAAAACAAGACAAGGATGGGCAGACAAGAGGCTGAGCTGTGCAGTAGTGGGCAGATCATACTATCAGGAACATGAGGTGGGATGGCATCCATTACAGGATGAAATCATTGCACGAGTCAATGCAGGATCTGGTCCAAGCCAGGTCCAAGACATCGCAGGTGGGGAACTGGCACACAGACCAGAAGGTAGGACGGGCAGATGGATGAAGCAGGCAGGCTGACATAATTGGAAAAGCTGCATGCAGGCAGTGAAAGGACTCCACGTCAGTTACAAGAGAAGCAAACTTTGTTATCCTTACCAAATACAGAGCCAGGTCTCCAAGCGAGTCTTCACCTGGCTTCAGAAATTTGTCCACAGTGTGCCCAAGCAAGCTCAGACACATACATTTTCATAGTTAGGTTTTTTGCACTTAAGACTCGTATTTCTGCTTATGCGTGTCTAACTGGGTAGGTTCAAACCCTGTTTGCACATCGCAGCTTCAGGACCAAAGAAACGTGTGCAAAATTATAGATTCAATTTTGGAGGCTGCTCTTGGGCCCCTGTGTGCGTGTGTGTCTGTGTGTGTTTATCTCTGAACTTCTCATTCCTGCCTCAAGAAGAGCCCTGTGAAGCTTAAAAACCTGTGTACACACATTAATGGAAGTTGACCCAACGAAAGGTATAACCTTAACTACTTTGAACCCTTGTTTGGACAGTATTTTCAGTTAACTGGGGTTTCTGGAGTATGGCCCTAAGAAGCAAAATAATCACAGCTAAAGTACTTGGTTTGGGGAAATAAAGGCACAAACAAATGTGTTAAACTTCAGTGTACAGAAATAAGGGCATCTAAATAGCAGCAGATTTAAGATGGCAAAGAACAGATAACAGCACAAATTGGCATCCATTTACACCACTTTTCTGAGCACTAAAGACACGAGATCCAGACTGGGAGGAAAGGCATTAGAGGGAACACTGGTTCCCAAGCATTTTGCCTGTGTAAGCACATTTTGAAACCGAGGTTGCATTCTGACGAACAGCAATAAACCGAAGTAACTACTGTGATTTAGTTAAATCAAAGTAAGTACTCCACTTTGATAGTGTTCATGCTGCAGCTTTAAACCAAAGCAGTTATTCCTCTGTCTCCCTTAACAAACATTGTACATCAGATTGATACAACAGAGTAATACAATTACTTTGATGCTAATGTGTTCAGATTACAGTTACTTCAATATAAAAAGTGAAGGGGAATATGTACTCCCCATTTTTCAGGAGTACATACTTCTCTTCCTACTGAATAACTTCATTTTAATGCTCTGTATGTGTGATTGATTCAGAAGTAAAAGTGATTTAAAAGTTAAACTACATTGAAGTATCTGTTTATCAGAACATGCCCGTCCTTAAATATAATCCCACAATCTCAGACAGCAGCAGAGACATGCAAAGTATATGTGATATAATTCGGGATCGAGATCCCCATACACAGATGGCATGAATCCCCTGGGGGTCACAACTATAATTTGGTAACGTTTGCATTAGATTTACCTCTTCTAAATATAGCCTTTGTGTTAATACAACTATTTCAGGTAGGAGTGTAATTGACGAATATCACTGCATCTGTGCAAACCCTGTGTAAGGACCTGGGCTTGAACTGGAGCCCATGGGACCCTGGGCACAGCAGTTGGCTCTGCAGCGCCACTGGTTCCCGCTAGTGGCCAGGGCCCAGTATTGGCTAGAAGACCTCCTCCTTCAGTGCGAGTCAAGCCACACCCCTCCTCAGCCTCACTCCACGCCCCCAGATTTCTGGTTGGCTGCTGCTCTGTATACAAGGCCAGCCAGTAGCCACAGGAAGCTGGGTGAATCATCAGTCACTTCCTGGTTCCTGTCTTGCCTTCTTGTTTCCACCTTCTGTGTCTCCTCATGTTTCCATGTACCTTGTATCGGCTCTGCACTCACTGAACCTTGTGAGTCCTTTGGACCAGCTGGAGGCTGGTCCTTCTGACCTTCCCTCCGAGAACCCGGTCCTTCTGATCCCACTGGTGAGACTGGCCACCAGAATACTGGGGCTTGGCATCTGCTTTGATGGGGGCTCGGCATTTACTTCGATGGGAGTGTGACATCTGTGGGATGTGTGCACCCTACACGACTGCCCAGTGAGCCCACTCAACCCAGCACTAGCACTGCCTTGTCTCATCCAGTCCAGTCTTGGACTTGTCTATGCCTGCCTCCTTTCCCTGTGTGCCGATCTCTGCCACGGCCTTTGGACCTCAGTCGTGCACTATTTCCTGGGCCTTGGACCCTGGTCCTGCACCAGCTCTCCCACCATGTTTCCCAAGCTCTCTTCGTGCACGGTCCCCCAGCCCATGGTGCCTGACACCCTGGCTATGGTTCTACTGATGGAAACACCTTTCTGCCAGTAGAAACTGGAGCTTGAGTGGCCTTTTCTTGGCAAGCTCAAAAGAAAATAAACTTGCAGACTGGTGCTAAAAAACTTTTAAAAACTGAAAAGGGGAGAGACCAGTTTTTAAAATTAGAATCTAGGGGGGAGCTGACAGGCACCAAGGAGCACATGGCTTGGACCGAGGCATCTCCAAAGGGATGCTGTTCATTCTGGGAAATTAGAGTATCTGAAAATTGAGGATAGGAAAGAAGCTGAGAGAGCACTGGTGGAAATCTGTGCATAACAGACAAACTTGGATGATCCCAAAATAACTGAAATACTTATTTATAACAAGCAGAATAAGAATAAATGAAGAATAATACGTTTCAGTGTCTCTATATAAATGCTAGGTCTAGTAGTCTAAAAAGTAAGACGGGAGAATTAGGGTGTATGGCACTAAATGAAGATTTTCTTGCAGCACTAGCTGCAAGTAAGTTAAAAGCACAATCACTCTCCATTATAATCAGGTAGCTGCTTAACCCCGATATTGAGGAAACAGCTTGAGCCGTTCTGAAAATTTATCCATGACTTATATTTGTGGGGACCATCATATGTGCAAAATTTAAAGAAGATCCATCCAGAAAACCAAAAGTTACAGCTGTTTAAAAGTTAATTGCTTGTGGTCAAAATGCACAGCATCCCGATTATTTTGAATCATCAATATCTCCTCTCCCAGTTAAGCCTGAGTTAAGAAGTTAAACCCCAAGACTTGTAGTCTGAGATGTAGACCAAGTGCTGCTGGAGTCTGGGAGTGTTTAGTGCAGCCAAAATGGAGTTATTAATGATTAAAAAATCATTTCTGTGGGCTAGCACATGCATGGTTGAGAAACTGCCTGCTGCTGTTTGCGTTAAGTAAGAAAGAGCGTCAGGAAAGGTATGTCACATTTACTAATGTTATGCCCCTTTTAGTCATTCACTCCATGGGGAGGATTTTGAGCAATCCATATCTCCTCCCCCTCGCATGACTTGAGCCCCCAGATTACAGAGGCTTGGAGTACGAGATCGCCACTGAGTGCTACTCTAACATGAGAGTGCTCGGTGCAGCGAAAACTGAGTTATTAAAAACACAAAATTCAGTTTTACAGCCAGGTGCAAGCGCGGTGGTATGGAAAGGTGTGCCTTTTAGGCATTCACTCCATGGGGAGGATCTGAGCGATCCATATTTCCTCCCCTTGGACGACTTGAGCCCCAGACTTCAGAGGCTTTGTGTATGACATCGTCATTGAGTGCTACTCTAACATGATAGTGCTCAGTGCAGTGAAACTAAGTTATTAAAAATACAAAATTCAGTTCTGCAGGTTCATGCATGTGCGGTGATATGGAAAGGTACGTGCCTTTTAGTCATTCACTCCATGGGGAGGATTTTGAGGTATCCATATCACCTCCCCCCGGACGACTTGAATGGGGCGGCAGAGAAGGCCTGGCTAGATCCTGCCAGGAGCGTTAGGTATATTTTAATGAGAAGGCCTGGCAGCAGGAGGGATCACTCCATTGAAGTCAATGGGGAAAAGATTCTCAGCTGGTGTAAACTAACCTTACTCCACTTAGGTCCATAAATGGTGTAAATCAATGTTTTATATTGGAGTACATAGTATCGGATCCCCTGCTGGTGTAAGCAGCATCACAGCATAGGAGTCCTCTTCTCTCCCCATCTGAGCTTCCCCCCCCTCCTCTATGAGTTCTTTAAGGTACACACTCCTCAAGTGCACTTAGGAAGAGTAGGATCCATATCATCGATCTGTTCCCAAACATTGTTTACATGCCCTCATCTCTGCTTCATTACCCTGAGCTTCACTTTTCAGTACTTGGGGATGGGGGAACAAACTGAATGGAGGGCTCAGATCCAGGAACCCCCCAAAAAAGAATAAATTATCTAAAACAAAAAACCTAACAGTTTCAAAAAATGTTAAAGGCACAACCATTTCCAAAACAAAAAACTTTCCTCTTAAAAAAAATATTTCACAAAATACATTTTACCCTAACTAAAAAAACATGAACATTAATTACAATTCTATTACAACAAAAATTAAACGCCAAAAAGCATGGATATTATTTTGAACTTTTCTATCTATATTTCACACTTTACCATCAACATGAACGTAATATATGTACTTAATTCCTTACTATACATACTTATTTTATTAATGCGTATCACTAAGTAAACTATCACATTTTTTCATTATTAAGCATTGATTTATTATCATAATTTGACAACGAACATTTTTTTCAAAGTGCCTTAACTCTGTTGCTTGCATGTATACAAATTGTATACACTTTCTAGAATGAAATATTGCCAATGTTAACGTAATGAACTGTATAGAATTGGTTCGATACAAAATCTGCGCACAGGGACAGAGTTAAGGCACTTTGAAAAAATTGTTCATTGTCAAATTATGATGATAAATCAATGCTTAATTAAAAAAATTGATAGTTTACTTAGTGATAAGTATTAATAAGAGTAAGTATTGTAAGGAATTAAGTACATATATTACATTCATGTTGATGGTAAAGTATGAAATATAGATTAAAAAGTTTGAATTAATTTGCATGCTTTTTGGCGTTTAGTTTTTATTGTATGTTAAATGTTTTTTTAATTAGAATTGTAATTAAATTTCACGTTTTTTGGAGTTTAAGTTAGGGTAAAACGTATTTTGTGAAATGCTTTTTAAGAGGAAAGATTTTTGTTTTGGAAATGGTTGTGCCTTTAAAAAAATTCTTTGAAACAGTTAGGTTTTTTGGACATAGGGTGAGGCCACATGAGCAGCGGCAGTGACCTGATCCCCGCTTGGCCCCCGTGGCAGGCAATAGCTGCCACCACGCTGCCCACAGATGTGGGAGGCCAGACAGACAGTTACAGGGAAACTGGGCAGGCAGGCCAGCCCCTGTTGGAGCTGCCACTGGAGCTGGGTTGGGCCGAAGTGTTGCCCACACTGGCAGACACCCAGCCCTGCCCTGCCTCCTTCCCCCAGCTGGACTGAGAGCCTGCCCTTGGCCGTGCTGTGGCTGCACGCAACAGGCACTATCGCCCATCGCTCACATCTCTGCATCATTGCACCACGTGTGGCGGGGCAAGCACCCACTGTCTCACGAGTTGATCCATCCTGGGCTGCCTTACCCCAGTTGGAAAAATTATGAGGACGTGCCGTGGAGCAGCTTTACCCCGAGGACACATCACGGAGCAGTCAGCTGTGTGGCGAACATCTGGCTGGTCCTGGACACACAAGTCACTGCATCACATGGTTTGTTTGCCCAGGGAGGGGTAAGACTACCTCCGCAGCCTGTCTCGTGTGGCCTCACCCATAATAGGAGTCTTGGAGACCTGCTGAAATGAGAATAACCAATGAGACATTGTGTAATACCAGGGTACAAAATATATCAAAATGACAGAGTAGATCAATCTGGTGGGTGGGTGGTATGTTAAAGACAGCATTGAGTCAAGCAGGATTACAATTTTAAAGGAAATGAACTGTACTCTGGAGTTTCTATGGATAGAAATGTGAAACAGGAAGCGTATAGCAGTGGGACTATACTATCGACCTCCTGATCAGCAGGGTTCCTAATTTTCTGTAACAAAGAACTGGAAGTTCTCAGATTTTTTTTAAAAAACCCATAAATTCTCTGTTTAAAAACCCAAAATCTGTTTTTCTGTGATTAAATGTAAACACTAGTTGACTTTCCCTTACCACAATATATATAGGTATGAGTTAGAACACCACATTTTATTGTAATGTTTTCCTTTTTATGCAATTTTGCAGCTACCTGTCCCACCAACAGTCCTGCCTTCCAAATTTGAGGTCTGTTGGTGGCACCCCTCCAAAATGCAGGGCCCCTCCCCCACAGCACATGCCTTTAGGTTGCTTCCCCTCCTCTACTCTGTGCTCGCTGCCGCCTCCTCCCACCCTGGTCCCAGATTGCTCTGCCAACCGAAAAGGGGGACCATATAGAGTCTGGCACTTGGGGAAGCTGCTATTAGGCCCACCTCTTGTACCCCCTCCCCAAGGTCCAGAAGACCTGACCGCCCCAATTCACAGTGCCCCTCCCCCCACAACCCACAGGAGGTCTGTAGCACCCCTCCAAATGCAGAGGCTCTGCGCATGCCTTCAGGTTGCTTCCTCTCAGCTCCATTCCGCATCCTCACTGTCCTGCGCTCGCTGTGTGCTCCTCCCAAACCTGTACGTTTTTGCCATTTTCTGCAATATTCTCTGGTTTTCCATCGCAAAGAGAAACTAGGAACCCTGCTGATCAGGAGAGTGAGACTGACTATGGGTGTCATTAGATGTGATGGCACTGAGCACCATCACCCTTTAATCCTGCCTGGAGTGAAGTGCTTGCTCCAGGCAGGATTCAGCCTGGGCACAAACAGGAGTGATGGTGGCCTGGGGAGGGGGCAGGGCAGCATGTGGACATGCATCGTGGCCAGTTCCTGTGTGCCCACAGTGCCTACGAACAGCAGACCGGTCTGCTGGCATGGGTGGCCACCCCAGTTCATATGGGCAGAGAATGTAGGGGAACCGATTGCCACGCACTTTTTTGACTTACCCTGTATAGCACACTCCGAATTTCTCGGCAGTGCGCCATGAGTGGGTGCTGCGTGGCTCATGGGAGCACGCGTTCCCCCACACCACCTTCAGACGGGCAGTCAGGTGAGTGACTCCTGGGTGGCCATGCATGTTAGCATCTCATTTTAAAACACCCAGAGATTAGACAGGTTACTAAAGTTGAAAACACAATAATAATGGGTGACTTAAATTACCCTAATTTTTTATTTATAAATAAATAAATAAGTAGATTTGTATGCCGCCCCCTCTTGCTGCAAGCATCTTGGGGCAGCTAACAACATGTTAAAACATCCAATAAAACAGATAAAATTAATTAAAAACCAACATCTTCAATCCCTCATTAAAAAAAACCCCACCCTAACCCAATCATCCCACCCCATCTCCCTTGGCAAAGGCCTGACAGAACAGCCAGGTCTTACACTGTCTATGGAAAGAGGGGAGGTCAGCGGCTGAGTAAATGTCTCCTTGGGGCATGATGCGAAGGTAAAAATTTCTAGATGCCATAAATGACTGCCTCTTGGAGCAACTGGTCATCAAACCAACAAAGGAGGAGCTACTTTGGCTTTTGTCCAGAGTGGAGCACAGGACCTGATGCCGGTAACAGTGATGGAGCCACTTGACAATAGTGATCATAATAATATCAAATTCAACATACTTAAAGGAGGGTGAATGACAAATAAAACTACCCCAGTAACATTTAACTTTAAAAGGGGGAATTATGAAATGATTAGGAAACTAGAGAGGACCTAAAGGAGAAGTTGTGGGGGTTAAATGTCTGCAAGAAGCATGGAGTCTTTAAAAACACCATCTTAGAAACCCAGATTTAAATGTATTCCACAAATAAAAAAAAGGTAACAAGAGGACCAAATGTCTGCCTGCATGGCTAAATGGTGAGGTGAAGGATGCTATTGAAGCCAAAAAGATGTCTTTAAAAAAAATGTAAAGCTAGTCCTAATGAAGAAAATAGAAAAGAGCATAAGTAAGTAAGGCAGACCAAGAGAGAATTTGAAGAGTGACTTGCTAAAAATGCAAACGCTAATAATAAACACTTTTAAAATTATGTCAGAAGCAAGACGTCTGCTAGAGAGTCAGCTGGGCCATTAGATGACCCAGGGGGTGAAAGGTGCACTCAGGGAGGATAAGGATATTGCAGAGAAACTGAATGAATTCTTTGCTTTGTTCTTCACTGTAGAGGATGTTGGGGGAGATACCCTCCAGAACTATTTCTTGTAGGTGATGAATTGGAAGAACTGTCACAAATCCACATGACTATGGCAGAGGTTCTAGGGCAAATTTATTTATTTAAATTTTTATCCCGCCCTTCCTTCAAAAAGGCTCAGGGCAACTTATAAAAACATATATAAAGGCATATAAAAGATAGAAACATTAAAATACAACACCCAACCCAACCATAACCCCCACAAAACCCACCCAATACCACTCCTCCCTTGACCCCCTCCAATCTGGCTTCCGCCCCCTTCATTCTACTGAAACTGCTCTCGCTAAGATCACCAACGATCTTCTGGTGGCTAAATCTAAATGTCTCTTCCATTCTTGTCCTCCTTGATCTCTCTGCTGCCTTCGATACTGTT
>QEPC01003095.1:2130149-2142573 GCA_003113815.1 Sphenodon punctatus
TTACAAATTACTAACAGTAGGCCTGCGATTTCATATTTGAGTTCCTTCAGAACTCTGGGGTGACTGCCATCTGGCCCTGGTGACTTGTTAGTATTCAGTTTGTCAATTTGCCCTAGAACATCCTCCAACATCACATTGATTTGTAACAGCTCTTCCAATTCCTCGCCTGCAAAGCAAGGATCCGGCATGGGTACCTCGCCCAAATTCTCTGCAGTGAAGACTGACGCAAAGAACTCATTCAGCTTCTCTGCAATGTCCTTATCCTCCCTTTTACTCCCTTGTCATCTAATGGCCCAACTGACTCCGTAGCAGACTTCTTGCTTCTGATGTATT
This sequence comes from Sphenodon punctatus, assembly GCA_003113815.1. Classification (NCBI taxonomy): domain Eukaryota; kingdom Metazoa; phylum Chordata; class Lepidosauria; order Sphenodontia; family Sphenodontidae; genus Sphenodon; species Sphenodon punctatus. Next base: position 2,130,483 of record QEPC01003095.1, read on the forward strand.
TGAAAAAGTGAACCTGATGTTTGTACTGTCTGGAAAAACTGGTGGAAACGGTTGTTAAGAACAGAATTATTGGCCATAGTGATAAACGCAGTATAACGGGGAAAAGTTAGCATTGATTTAGCAAATGGTAGTTGTGCTTCACTAATCTGTTGTAATTTTTCATGGGTGTAAATAAGCACGTGGCTAAGGGCAAGCCAGTCAAAGTACTGTATCTGAATTTTCAGAATGTGTTTTATAAGATCGTTCACGAGGGACTCTTGAGGAAATTAAGTAGTCCGGGGATAGGAGGCAGTGTCTGATTGTGGATCAGTATATGGTTAAAGAATAGGAAACAAAGAGTAGGAGTAAATAATCAGTTTTCGCAATGTAGAGAAGTAAATAGTGGAGTGCCCCCAGGTGATGAGTGGTGTTATATTTATTAATCTATATATTTATTAATCTATTAAAGTGAGTGATAGTATATTTATGATCTGGAAAAGGGAGTAAAAAGTGAGGTGATGAAATTTGCCAATGACACAGTTATTTAAGGTATTCAAAACCCAAGCGGACTGTGAAGCATTGCAGGGGGATCTTGTGAGACTGGGTATCTAAATGACAGATGAAATTTAATGTTGACAAGTGCAAAGTAATGTACATAGGGAAAAATAATCCAAATTATATGTACAGAATGCTGGGTTATATATATGTACATAATGCTGCCCTCCAAAAAATAGTTTTAGGGGGTGTAACATCTTACCGTTGGGAGTGAACAACTGGGAATGGATTGCCCATTGGGACCTGTTGGGTACTTCTCCCAAGTGACCAAAATTGGCCACTGTCGGAGACAGGTGCTGGGATCAATGGACCATTGGTGTGACCCAGTATGGCACTATTTATGGTTTTAGAAGAAAGCCCTACTGATAGAAATTTCTTTTGATAGAACCAAATTGAGTCGCGTGCTAACACACTGTGTCATCCATATAGTCACATGTTCAAGAGTCTAGGAAATGTTAATCTGGGCTGCCCAGGATTATGCTTCAGTGTGAGGAATGTGTGAGGAAGCCGATAGTGGCAAATAACTCAGGTTATCATCTTCATAATCATGAAAACTAATTTTACACTGGGGGGAAAATGTTGCCAAGAGATGAAACCAAGGGAACTCTAACCGAATACCGAGAAGTCTGTAATGCTAATGGGACTAGAGCAATGAAAGCTTCCAGGCCAAATTAAACCAAAAACCTGGCAATGGATCATTCAGCTCAATCTGGTGAATACCTGTACGTGGTCAAGATCGGGAGAAAATGCAGTAAAATGCATGTGTTGCTTGTGCTGATTAATGAAGGAAACTATATATTTTTTTCCGCTTGAAAAGCATTTCCTACCTACATTTTCTCATCGCTGGCTGCTGGGTAGGTCCCAGTAAGCAGATTCTGTGTTGCATTCTGTCCCTGTTGCTGCTTCTTTGTGTGTTTTGGCTGCTTTTAGTTTGTCTTCTTTCCCAGAGGAAGGCCTGCTGTTTGATACACCTGTTAACTACACTGTAAACAGGTGGCTAGCCTTATGAGCTTTTCCCACCTGCAAACTTTTTCGTCTTTTCCTCTCCCCTCCCCCATTTTGCTAGGGTCCATTTTTCATTGCCTGTTCTGCTTAAATAACAGCCTTAGTGGTGACGTAGATTCTTTCAAGTTTAATTGGCTGATATTAAAAAATGACCAGGATTCCGACAGCTGTGAGTTATACTAGTGGAGAACAGAAAATTATATGGAATTACATTGCGACATCACTCATCACTGGTATAGATTGTGTGGGTTATCGATGCAGAGATGGTGGCGAGCTCCACCCTAGTGAGAGCGGGGTGGAGCTAGCCAGGCGTTCCCTGGTGGCAACGGGACAGGAAAGATTGTTGTGGGACCTATCCCGTTGTGAGGGAGGTGTGGAGTGGAGCATCAGTGGGGCAATAAATATGTATTGAAATGTATATTAGTATATTATGTTAATTGTATATGTATTGAGCTGGGGCCCCCCGTGTGGGAATACACCCAGGAATGTATTTTTTCACTACTTGTAAGCCGCCTCGAGTCGCTTGAGAGAGTGCGGGATATAAATGAAATGGAAATGGAAAAAATTTATGATGCTCAGGTAACAAGATGATGAGCACAGTATGAGAACACCTAGGTACATAAAGCCATTGCTGATATAGAAGCAACATGTGAAATACTAATCTGACTGCTGTTCTGTTCAAAGAGTAAATCAATCCTCAGATGTTGTGGTGGTCACGGATATAATTATATATATTTCTCTAGGACCCACAAGGGGGTAAATGTGGTCTGATGAATAAGGTACAAGATTTGTGGCCTGGGTGCCCGGGTTTCAAATTTTGGCCGAATCTTGGACTTTCTGCATGTCATCAAGTAAGTTACCACCTCTCAGGACACAATCTGACGATCAATGTTAAACTGAAGTAAGTACTTCAATTTAATTAAATCTAAGTAACTACTCCACTTTGATTCCATTCACACTGCAGCTGCAAACAGAGGGTGTTTTTAAAAGAGCAAGGCGAAGGTGGGGAGGAGTCAGTGGCCGCTGAGTGGCACAGCTGTGAAGCAGCCACTCAAATGGAGTGTGTAGGGAAAGATTCTACCCTGCGGCTCCCAGTGTGGCTACCACAGCAGCTGCCACACACTCCCACTGCCACAGACCGGGGGGGGGAAGCGCACAAGGCTGGCTTTTGAAATTGGCATGTCCTGGGTGTGAGCACTGGGGAACTGGACTCCTCAGCGCTCGTGGCCAGTTCCTGTGACTTGCAAAGGCTGTGTCCCCTGCCCACAGTGCCTATGAACAGGCGACCTCTCTGCTGGTGTGGGTGGCTGCCCCAGTTCATACAGGCAGGGGATGCGTGGGCGCCCATTCCATGCACTTTTTGGCTTGCCCTGAATGGCGCACTCCAGATTTCTCGGCGGTGTACCAGCGGTGTACCATGAGTTGGTGCTGAGCGACTCACCGGAGCACACATCCCCCTGCTCCACCTTCTGATGAGAAGTTGGATGAGTGGTTCCTGGGTGGCCAAGCGTGGTAACATCTTATTTTAAAACACCCAGCAGTTACTTTGTAATCTCCCTCTAGTGGTCTTAGCAAACAATGGTTTTATTAAAGTACACACCAGAGTTACTTTGAAGTAGGTAGTGACGGTGAGTATGTACGCCTGATTTTTCAGGAATATATATTTCTTTTCCTGCTTCTGAATAACTTTGGTTTAAGACTCTGTACGTGTGAAAGAATCAGAAGTTAAAGTGAAGTAAGGTTTAGTTTAGGGTGGCCATTCGTCCGGGATTGTACTGGACAGTTCTTTATTTTAGGCAATTTGGACTGCCTAGAGTGGGACTCCATGGTTGCTCGGAGGGGTGGAGAATGGGAATCCTTCCTGTCCAGAGGGAGTAAGTTTTATGTAAATTTATACATTTGCATAATTAGGCTGTGCCTAATTAAGCAAATTAGGCCCTCTTCGCACATGGCCTCACAAACCCTGGGGCCAGCCCTGCTGACGGGGTGGGGGAAACTAGGTTTTCACTGCTGACAGGAAGGAATATGAAACATTTTCCTTAGCCTGTGAAAATCCTTCCTTTTCCTCTGATATCAATGTATACAGTTCTTAGGTTGTAAGACATTTGGGGCAAAGTTCACATTTTGATCATTTGTCTCTGTCTAGCAGAGATGTTCCCAAACTATGGACCATAATTTCTGCAGGTGAGGTGCAGGGGTTTAGCTATAATAGATGCAGCCGCACCAGGGGGGGCATGTGTTTGGGGGGACCACGTGCACGTAGAATGTGTACGAATATGCATACTGGAGCAGAGTGCCCATTCATCTTCTGCACCTAGCGACGCCCCTGTTGGGGTTGCAGTCCTGATTGCTATTTTATATACTTTGCATGTCTTTGTTGGTGTCTCACACCCACACCGCATAGATACAACAACACACTGTGTGTGACTGTGTGTTGGGGAGAGAATGTGTGTGACAGAGTCAAATGTGCGTGTGTCCCCCTCGCATCATCATCGTCCCGTTGGCTCCCTTCAACAGCACCTTATAACAGACAGTGGACTGAGCAGGTGCAGGTGACCTGGTCACAGTCTTCCCCCACTATGGTGAGTTGTACAGTAATTTCTATTTTAATTATACTAAATTTGCATAAATGAATATAAATTAGCATATACATTTTTTTATGCAAATCATTATCCTCTATTCTGGCGATGCCTCAGTGGCCACCCTAGTTTAGCTACATGGAAATATCTGTTCATTGGAATGCGACCTCAGCAAGAGTTCCCCATCTGTCAAATGCGAATGTTGGCTTCCTGGAGAGGAGATGGGCACCCTCAAAAGCCCAGCTGTGCATTAGTGTAATTCCATATACTTCAGTGGAGCTGCATCGATCTTCTCCAGCTGAGAATGTGACCCTTGATGAAAAATATAGCAATGCACTCTTCATTTATTGTGTGGAGGAGTGAAGGAATATTAGCCTACTAAATAAGAAGACCCCAATACAAATGAAAATAAGTCTGATCAATAGCTGGAAGCTTGATAATAGAGATGTTTGGGGCTTTTTATCAATCCAATTAGAGCACATGGAAATGATATACTGTCAGCAGCATACAAGATGAGATTGAAGTAACCAAAATTAATTGCAATAAAAGCATAATAGCTGCTCATTTAGAAATGGAAACACTATCAATTAACTGAAAATTGATTCCTGGTTTATTTATTTTTAAAGTGAGAAACTTGTTTTTTCTTATCAATTTAAAACACCTTTTCCTTATTCATAAGCAGATACCTTTAGCCACCCAATTTCCTCAAAGGTATTAGCATCAAACTTTTTTTTTTTTTTTTAAAGAAAGAAAAATCCCATATCAAAGCAAATTCTGTACAGTCATCAAAACAAGTTATCAGCGAGGATTTTGTGTGATATACTACTGGATTGGAATAGTTTGCATTAGAGTTTTCTGAAATTCCCTGTGAATGATCTAAAGAATCGGGAAACAAGCTTTGTAGCAGGAGTCTTAATCAGCACAATCTGTAATTTATACTGGATGGACTTTAGTATTTACTTCTGTTTAGTAGTTAGTTCTGTTTTGTTTTTGTTTACTTTAGTATTTGTTCTATTTTGTTTCTGTTTTGTTTTTTCCACTGAAGTCAAAAAAGCCTTTTTCCATTGAAGTAAATGGGAGTCTTTCCCCATAGACGCCAATGGAAAAAGATCCATGGGATTTCTAAAACTAGTAAAGTGTCTACTAAAGTCAAGTGTAGTTGGTGGGGGCACTAGGTTTGAGGGGCAAATGCTGGGGGCTGGGGCTTTTACTGGGTGAGGAATGGTTTGGAGGTGGGTGTGTGGGCTCAGGGGGTGCCTTGTGGCTCTAGGCTGGGGTGCTGTGAGGTCAAAGGGGGTTGGCGGTGTGTACGTGAGGGGGGCTGGCACTGGGGTGGGGTTAGGGTTGCCACCTTAGGTATATTTTTCCAGGCCACTTATAAAAATATATATGTTGCAGGGCCTGCATTGGCACCTATGGTACCAATGCAGGCCCTGCAACATGTATTTTTTTAAATAAGTGGCCTGGAAAAATATATCTAAGGTAGCAACTCTAGGTGGGGTTGGGGGGAAATGCCAGAGGCCGGGGACTTCTAGTAGGTGGGGGTGCTTTGCTTCTGCATGGCAATTGCCTCTCTTATACCCTTCAGCCTGCTTCCACGCACTCCACCGCCACCTCGTCTCACCTGCACTGCATCCTGAGATCAACTTTGCTTTCTGCTTGTCCCCAGCAACCCTCTTCACCTGCGACTAGGGACAAGCAGAAAGCAAAGTTGTTCTCAGGATGCAGCGTGGGTGAGACGGGGCTGCTGCGGGGTGGTTGGTGGGCCTAAGGCCGGCTAAGGAGGGCCAGCAGTAACCCAGGCTGGAGAGCGGAGCTGGGAGACAGAGCAGAACGGGGGAACAGTAGTGCTGACAGAACTCTGGTGAAATTGACTGGGCTGCAATTTACAAGTGGGGAAAGGTGCAGAGCAGCAGAGAGCAATCTGAACAGAGCCCAGCAGATGGCAAATGGCAAAGGCGCCTTTTTCAAATGTAAATACTAAAACAGAATTTCAGTATCTGCTGCTTGCTTTAGCATTATTAGTATTAATACTAAAGTGCCTACTTTAGTGCACTTTAGTATTAATACTAAATTATTATTCCCATCCCTAGTAGTTTATATAAAAAAAGGCTTAAGAAGTGTCTTGATTGTGGTGCACAAGCACCATTATGGGGAGGAAGTATTGTAGGATAGTAATCTGCTGCTGATCCCGCGGTGTTGCTCCAGCTGCTGCTCCGGACCCCCGCTGTCCATCTGCGGGGAAGAAAAGAACAATGCTGGGGGTTAGGGGAGCCTAGAAGCCAGTGCACCTGGGCTGGGTGCTCAGGCGTGACCCCCTGACCCGGAAGTTGTCCAGGGGGGGCATAAGAAGGAGCCGCCAGCAGCTCGGCCACAAGGCCACGGACTGCAGGCCGAAGGCCCTTAGGGGCCCTCTGGGAACTGCAGTGGGACATGGGTATAATATTGGGTCGGTGAGTTAATTGTGGTTGGTTTTAAAAGGGGGGAGGGTTTGGGGGTTGTGAAAGGCTAGGGTGGGATAAGGAAGGGGGGTTGAAGTATGATGGTGGGAGTAGTTGGGGGGGGGGGAACCACCTGGTGGCAGTAGGTGGGGGGCTTTGCCCGACACCCAGTGGCAGGGGGAGGTTGGGCGGGGAAGGGAAAATGTCTCTGATGTCGGCCCCTGGTGATAGCAGGACGGCCGACCAGTGGAGGGAGTTTTTGGGGAAAGGGTTGGGGGGAGAAATGGGAGAGGGATGGGAATGGTATGGTGAGAGGGTGGGGGTAAATGGGGAGGGAGACTCTGGAGGATCCTGGGCTGACAGCCAATGGGAGGGGGTCAGGATGGAGTGGTCGGAGGGTGGGGAGCGGCAATTGGGGTGGTTATGGGGCGGGGACAGTATGGTCCAAGGGGGCAGTGGCTCGCACTCCTAGGGGACCGAGTTTCCTGGTGGAGTTTAAGATAGTCACCCCCCCACTGAGGGTGAGGGAGGAGCAGGATCTAAGGGCCGCCTGTAAAGGGCTGCTGCTGCTGCTAAATGCGAGGTCTGTAGTAAATAAGGCTCTGGTAATCCAGAATTTGATCCTGGACCAGGCTGCGGACCTTGCATGTATTACGGAGACCTGGCTGGACAAGGAGGCGAGACCAACTTTGGCTGACCTCGTTCCAGCCGGGTATGCTGTGCAGCACCAGCCCCACACGGAGGGCCGGGAGGTGGTGGAGCTATTGTTTTTAGAGAGGAATGGCCAGTTAGGAGATATCCAGTTCAGGAAATTCCAGGGGTTGAGGCCCTCCATGTGGTGTTTGATTTGGCTGGGGGCAAGCTTGGGGTGCTGCTGGTGTACCGGGCCCCTTCCTGCCCAGCGGCATCCCTTGCTGCCTTAGTGGAGCTGGCCTCGAAGGTGGCGCTGAACTCCTCCAGGACTTTGGTCCCGGGGGACTTCAACGCCCATGCCGGCCTTGTGGGAGCGGAGCGAGAGTTTATGGCCACCATGGCAACCATGGACTTGTCCCAGATTGTTAACTGCCCAACCCATGTGGGGGGGCATACCCTCGACCTGGTCTTCTGTTCTGGCCTTGAGGTGGGTGGGGAAGGTGGGTGACTCCAGCAGTGGAGCCTGGCTGCTGTTGCCACCAACAGCGAGGATTTTGGGGGGAGAGGGAGGTGTGTGCGCGCTGGCGGGGAAGGACACTCTGTGTGCGAGTGCCGTGACCGCTGAGTGGGAGATTGAGAGTGTGCGCGCGTTAGTGTGAAGGGGAGCCCACCCCTTTTCATCTTGAGACCTACCTTGCCCACCTGCCGCATTCCCGTTGCCCAGAGGGACCCCACCAGCGCTCCCGAGGGCTGATTTGAAAGCCGGTCCAGCTGGGAGGTGGAAGGAGTCAAGCCACCGGGACACCGAGTGGAGCCCGCCCCTTTTCATCTTGAGACCTACCTTGCCCGCCTGCCGCATTCCCGTTGCCCAGAGGGACCCCACCAGTGCTCCCGAGGGCTGATTTGAAAGCCAGTCCAGCTGGGAGGTGGGAGGAGTCAAGCCGCCGGGACACCTTACAATCCCCGTGCCGTCCGGCGGAGTGGAGCCCGCCCTTTTCATCTTGAGACCTACCTTGCCCGCCTGCCGAATTCCTGTTGCCCAGAGGGACCCCGCCAGCGCTCCTGAGGGCTGATTTGAAAGCCAGTCAAGGTGGGAGGAGTCAAGCCGCCAGGACACCTTAAAACCCCTGCGTCGTCCGGCGGCGCCGGGGCAGCGCACCTAAGGGCTAGGGCTGCGCATGCAAGGGTGTGCCCTTGTGCGCGCAGTCTTAGGCGCAGGGCCCTGATCCTCCTGGTATGTGATTTGGTGGAGTGCTTTTGTCTGGGATGGAAGCGTACCCTATTTTGTTAGTTATTATTTATTATCTGTTGTCATGTCCAAGAAGAGTAAGAGCAGGAAGAAGATAGAGGTGACCACCAGGGCACGGGCCGGGCAATTATAACTTGAGGATTGTTTCCCTGTAGTACCGGCACCATCTGCCCCCAAGTGGGATGGCCCCTCTCAACCCTCCTTAAATCCTCCTATTGAGGGCTTTGATGTAGGGTGGGATCCTCCAGTCCCCTGTGTAACCTCTGCGCCTCCTGCCTCCCTGTTTGTTACTGCGAATCCTGAGACTGGAACTTCTGCTATGGGGGCTGAGCCTTACAATTTAACTTCGCAGGCCCCTCCTGACTTTTTATTGTCTCGCACCTTGGCTTTTAAAAAGCAAGGCGAAAGGTGGCACACCTTGGCTGCCAAGTCTCAGAAACCATCCCAGCTTTCCACCGGTTCCCAGCCTTCCTCTTCTGGTGATAACATTTGTCTCCTTGAGACTCGTATTAAGGAAATTGAGTCCCAACTTGCGGCTGTGCGAGAGTCGGAAGGGGAGGCTCTTTCACCAAACTCTTTGAATTATGGCCATGGGGATTTGGAGTCACCCGTTACCCAGTCTAGGCCATTGTCCCCCCCCCTCGAGGCCAAGCTAGCGAGGCCCGAGGGCTGTCAGAGTCTCCCATAGGTATAAATAATACAGCAAGGGGGGGTTCTCCTAATATTCAGTCTGGCTCCCCTGTTAAATTGTCTTCTACCTTTGGTGGAAATCAGGAGCTTTGTGTTTTCCGCCACCTGCAACAGGTAGAAGAATTTGCTACTAAGCTTATGGCACGAATTGAGGGCCTCTATACTCTACTCCAGGCTATTCAACAGCAGTTGTCTAGGCTTGGGGAATGGATGGCCAACTCTGGAAAGAGTAGGGCTGGGCCTGGCCTTATGAGATTGGACCAGGCATGCTAAACATCCACCTCTCATGGTCCTGTCCACTCTGGATCCCCAACCTTTAAGGTTATTGAGGATTGGAAGCTTATCCCTTCACCTGATGCCCTGGTTTTTACAATTTATCCATTGCCGTCTGGGTTACTCCCCCCTTGGGACTCAAAATTGCAGATCTCACAGCATATTACTGACATTCTGGGTTATACTTTTGTGCCCTCCCATATCAGTCATTTTTTTCATTTGCCAACCAGGGGTGGAATATTACATGTTGTTATTTACTTCCGTACACCAGTTATAGTTGGAAGACTTTTTGCTTCCTCTCGTTTTTTTATTCCATGGGGGGTATACATGGCCAAGCTTTATACTAAAATGGGTATTTCTCCAGCATTGCAGCAGGTCCCTTCGAACCCCCTGCCTTTTCTTGAGGGAAATCCCAATTTAGTCCAGGTATCTAGGAAGAAGTTACCTACTTCATCGGATATTCCGATTGCTAATAGACTTAAAGAACTGGCCCAGGCTGAAGCTGCTATTGCTCCGCCTGGCCCTGCCTCGTTTAGCAGGTCTCCTCCTATTTCTGCCACCCCCCTCCCATTTAGGTCACTCTCAGGTTTGCCCCTCTGGCTAATATAGGTTTGTCTCCTTCTTTGGAGATAGTCCCTCAGGGCCCCGTGGAGACACAATCTTCTGGTTTGGCAGAGGATTTGGTAACCGCAGGGCAAATGCCCGCATGTGGGCTTTCGCTTGTGTCCCAGTCTTCTTGCCCCATTGTTCCAAGTCCTCACTTGGCCAATCATGTTGTCTCAGAGGAGTGGGGATTTTTGCCCAGAGGGGCCTCAATTTTTGCAGAACTTATGCCTGCCGATGTTAATTGTAGGAATGCTGTATTGGGCTCGACGGGCTGACGATGGATGGGTTTTTCCCTTGTCTAGTTTGTACTTTGCCCCTTTGGGCTCTTGATCAGTGGGTTTTAGATTAAGAGATTCATGTTCTTTAGTTTTAACAATTACATCTAAAGAGTATGTTTTAGGATGTTAGGTTTTAGATTACTTGCAGCTGATAGCGGTTATGATTCCTGTACGGCCCTGCCTTATTCCTTGCCCGAGTATTTCTTGGGTTGTACGTGTTTTGTGTGTTTTTGGTTGTTTGTTAAAGCAATGGCCCACGGCCACGCTAATAAACTTCTATTCTATTCTAGTGGGGGAGGTGAAGGCTATACCCTTGCCATGGATGGATCATTATCTCCTACAGGCCTGTATCTCAGCACACCACCTCCAGAAGGGGAATGGACCAGTTGGGTTGGTCTGCCCTCGGAGGCTGATGAAACCACAGCGGTTCCAAGAGGCCCTGAGGTAGTTAACCTTAGACCCTGATGATCATTCTGTCGATGAGCTGGTCCAATATTGGAATACCCTGATGGGGGAGGCCATCGACAGGGTGGCTCCGAGACGTCCCCTGCCTCCGTCTCATCACCACAGGGCCTCTTGGTTTACTGAGGGGCTGCGGTGTATGAAACAGGCAGGCAGGCGACTAGAGCTATGCTGTCGTCGGACTCACTCTGAATCCGATCGACTTCTCCATAGGACCCATTTGTGGTCCTATGTTGAGGCTGTGAGGACAGCAAAGAAAGAGTTCTTTGCTGCCCTCATAGCATCTGCAAAGTCGTGTCCAGCGGAGCTGTTCCGCGTGGTGCGGGGGCTGCTCAGTTCGGCCTCCCTCTGCCTGGACAGGGACTTGTCCCAGGCCCGCTGTGAGGAACTTGCTGCCTACTTTGCAGACAAGATCGCTCAGATCCAGAGTGATTTTGACACTAAATTAGGAACAGTGGGAGAAGAGTGCGAGGCTATGGAAGCCCCGTCTGGTCCATCTTCTTGGGATGAGTTTCAGGAAGGGTATTGCTGGCGAGGGTAGTCAATGCGTCCCTTCGGCAGGGGAGATTGTCACCCAGTCTCAAGGAGGCTGTGGTGTGATCCCTGTTGAAGAAATCATCTTTGGATGTGGACGCACTCGCCAGCTACTAACCTGTCTAATCTCCCCTTTTTAGGGAAGATTATTGAACGGGCGGTGGCATGGCAGCTCCAGGGTCATCTGGACAGCATCGAGTTCCTCGACCCTTTTCAGTCTGGGTTCCGCCCTGGCTATGGTACAGAGTAAGGGTGGGACTACCAGATCTTCCGGTATCCGATAATGCCGGTACTGGGCATACCAGCATTATCGGATTCAACCCGGTAATCCGGCCCATTTCCCGGAACCGGATTTTTTTAATTTATTTTTTTACAAAAAACCCCCACAAAAAGCCCGCGTTTCCCTCCCCGAGTCCAGGCTGCGCGGGTGGAAGGGGGTACACCCCCCACCCAGCCTGGATTTAAACAAAAAAATTCCCCTAAGTGTCCCCTACTGCGGCTCCGGGCCGCCGCCGGCAACCCAGAGCCAGTGCACCAGCACCAGCGGCCATCCCAGCAGCAGCCGGTAAGTATAAGTACCTGTACTGTATGATCCCTGGGGTGGGGTGGATTTAACACCCCCCCCCATCCCAGGGATCACCCTACTTCCAAGTTCCCACCGGGATCGCCTACCTTTCTTGAGCTCCAGGTGGCGGCGGTGGTCCGGAGGCCTCAGTGCCGGCTGTGGCTGCTGGCTTCAGACGCTAGTAGGCCTTCCGGGGAAACCCGGAAGTTCCCCGGAAGGCCTACTAGCGTCTGAAGCCGGCA
>QEPC01003095.1:2144288-2174676 GCA_003113815.1 Sphenodon punctatus
CAATGTAAAAAAAACCGGTACCCCGAAATCCGGTACCGGGTCCGGATTACCGGGTCGAATCCGATAATGCCGGTACGCCCGATACCGGCATTATCGGATACCGGATTCTACCGGTTTCCCACCCCTAGTATATAAGCAACCCTTGGGGGAGACCATGAAAGGGTTCGGGGTGCAATGTCACCAATATGGTGATGATACACAGCTGTACCTCTCCTTTTCAACCGACCCAGGTCCTGCCATCTCAGTACTTTCCCAGTGTTTGGAGGCCGTGGCGGATTGGATGTGGCAGAGCAGATTGAGACTCAATCCCGACAAGACGGAGTTAACGGTGGTGGGTAGGACGAGGGAGGTGTTGGCCCCCCTGGTAGGGGGGTCCGCCCTCCTGTAGCCCAGCAGATTCAGAGTCTGGGAGTGTTATTGGACTCAGATCTCCGCCTGGATTGACAGGAGGAGGCTAAAGCCGCCTTCCACCAGTTGTATCTGGTGCGGAGGCTGCGGCCGTACATTTCCAGGCCCGACCTGGCGACCTTCATTCATGCCTTCATCACCTCGAGGCTAGACTACTGTAATGCGGTCTACGCGGGGCTTCTCTTGACGCTGGTTCGGAGGCTGCAGCTAGTGCAGAATGCGGCGGCCCATCTCCTCATGGGCACAGGTCAATGGGAGCACATTACGCCCATGCTCCGCGCTCAGCACTGGCTGCCTATAGCATACCGAGCCAGATTCAAGGTGTTGTTGGTGGCCTATAAAACCCTACACGGTCTGGGCCCCTCATATCTTAAGGTCCGCCTCGCCCTTCGCGCCCCAGGACGACTCCTTCTGTCTGCTGTGGGTGCCTTCCTGGTGGTTCCCCGTGTAAAACGGGGGGCCACAATGGAGAGGGTGTTCTTGGTGGCCATGCCGCAACTCTGGAACTCCCTTCTGGAGGAAGCTTACCTGGCTCCAGGTCTGTTGGCTTTTCGCCGAGCCTGTAAGACCTGGCTGTTTGTCCAGGCCTTTGGAGGGGATGATAGGAGGATGGGGTAGCAGAGGGGTGGGGGTGGGGTGGATGTGTTTTATAGAATTTTAAAACGATATTGTTTCTGTTTTAAAATTTTTATTGTTGATACTTTGCCATGGCATGAGGGAGCGACTAAAAAAAATGTAAATAAATAAATAAAAGGAATAAATAAATGGCACTTTAATCTTTCAGAGGGAGGTAATACAAGAGCCAGTGTCTGAGAGTTAAAGGTGCAAATCAGAAATAAGGCTCATTTTATTTTTAACAGGGAAGGTGATTAACCATTGGAACAGACTGTCTGTCAGGGGAGGAAGGGAATAAGGAAGGGTCAGAGGGGTGTACAGAGGGGGTAGGGATGTACTGGCCAAGCTTCTCTCCACGCGGTTACCCTGGGGTGGTAATAAATCCCTCAGGGTCTTGTTTGGGCTTTCCTCCCAACTTAGGAGGCAACCTGACTCATCATGGGGAAGGAGAGAGCCCAATTGCCAGAAGGGATAAGGGAAAAGAGATGGGAGATGGGGCAGAGTAGATCCTTGGAAGGATCTTGCGTATCCCAGATTCGTAACAGGGCCCAGGACACCGTGGGGAAGGGGGAAGGGAAAAATGGGGGGGAAGGGTGGAGGGAAATGTATTTGGGAAGTGGAGGAGTCAGGTGAGGAAGGGTTCACAAAGGGGGGGGGGGTATACCAATGGACAGGGCTTGCACTCTAGGAATGAGACAGGGAAGTCACTCAAACTTACCGTGAGAAGTTCTGAGGAATAAGCACTCTCTCAACCAGTCACATGCACTCAAGAAACAACACAAAAGGGTTTAGGCTACAGGTAAGCGGGGAAATCACAGTCACACAGCGCTCTGCGCACTTTCACTAAGATCCACAAGGGTCAAACAAGAACAAGGAGCAAGGGGCCAGTCCCTCACTACTGATCACCGGCGAGGCGAGGGAGTAATGCTGCCACTTTTATGGCCCTAGCGTCCCTCGTCATCATGAGGGAGCGAGGGGGGGGAGGGGAAAGAAGAAAGGGGTGGGGCCCTTCTCCCATGCTGGCCTCTCACTGATTACGTTGTCCCGCCAGGCGTGCACTGCGCCTGGGCGAGGTTTGTGTTCCTCTCACTTCAGGGCTGGGAGAAGCCGGCCCCGCCCCTCTGTTTCCATCCGGGGACTCGGGTTTGCTGCGCCGCGTGGCTCTCGGCCTTCTAGCAGCTTGTAGTGCCCGGCGGTGGGCTGTTACACTGGCCAAGGGAGGGAAATGGATTCTTCATCACTTGCAGTCTTTAAATCAAGACTGGCTGCCCTTATAGAAAATATCTTGTGATATAGTAACACCTGAAACACATTCCGTTGACCTGTGCTATGCAGATCACAGTAGATGATCTCATGTGGTAGCCTCTGACTTTATTCCTATGAATCTGTGAAATAGTTATTTGTTGAGCAGTTGCTGAATGGGCTGATCCTTAGGCAAGTCTCTTAACCTCTGTGTTTCAGTAAGAAGCAAGGTTCTTCTCACTATTTCTGTATGGTTCTCCTCATAGTCAGTTGCTATGTTCTAGGACAGTAATTCCCATTAAAACATTTCCCCCCCCATGTAATGTCATTTTGAGTCCTAAATACAATCTCGTAACTCCAGATAGCAACAAAGATAGGGGATGTAGATGGCGTGACCAACCCAACCTGCAGCTCTTAAACTTCCTATTGTGGGCAGTGGCACTGCTCATGGAGAATGAAATCCCCCGTTACTATTGGTCGCTGCTATTAGTGGTTCTAATTTCAGCAATGTACTTAAGCATGTGCTACTTGAAGCAGGTGTGTAGTACAACAGACATCATTAGGGCCACTCAAGGTCTTACAGTTGATCAGAGGCACCACCAGCAACTTATTTGGTCCATACAGGCTGGCGTGGTTAAGGCACCCCAGTTTCTGTGTCATTTGCTCCACAAGGGAGTGATGTGGCCAGAGCCACATCTGGTCGCCTTTGACTTCCCTAACCCAATGGATCAGGTACCTGTTCCCAGCTGGGTAGACTTGAGGTGACCATCCAGCATGAGACCAAGCAGGACTTGGACCCACAGCCTTCAGGGATGTAGTGGAGTGCCATAACCACCCAGCCACCACACCTTACAGTTAGGGACATGCTTAAATACCTTGCTGAATCAGGGTCTGTACATAAAAAGAACGTAAGCCACAGCAATGTGCACTTCAGGGCATATTGCACAAATAGATAACTTTTTTCATTTATGTTTTTATGGTGTCTAGTAGAATTGGTGTCCATCAGGCTGATCTACTGGGGACAACTTACTGAGTTACTAGAGTAAGGGCCCTGCTTCCACATGTAACTAACTCTTCACAACTTCTTCCTCCATTAGGGGTCAGAGTGAAGAAAGTGGGGAATATTTTTCCAAGTTCCACTGACCAAAGCGAGACACTGCTCGTTGCAGGTTGTGTAGGTGTTGAATAATACAGTTACTTTTCTAGTAAGTTGTGCAGAACCTTCCTTAAAGGAAGAATGAAATTGATACCAATGCTGATATCTACATTATCATAGGGAAATAATAAACTTAAGTGGTCTTCTAGTCCATCCTCCTGTAATGAAGCAGGATTAATTGTACCTAAACCGTCTCTGGCAGATAATTATCTAACCTGTTCTTTGAAAGGCCCAGTGATGGGGACTTTGCAACCTCTCATCATAATTTGCTTCACAGCCTAATTATTTTTATGGGTAGAAAATTCTTCCTTATATTTAACTTAGGTCTTTGTTCCAGCACCTTAAATCCATTTTTTATTGTCCTACCCTTAGTGCCTAAGGTGAGCAGTTGATCCCTGTCCTGTTTATAAAAGCCTTTTTACATAGTTGAAAACTATTAGAATTAGATTTGGAGTGGTGTGCCATTACTATGCTGACGATGACCAACTCTATCTCTCTGTCGGTGCTTACCCGGTGCCTGGCTGCCTTTTGGGGACTGGATGCAGCTGAGCTGATTGAAGTTGAATCCAGACAAGACTGAAGTGGTGATGGTGGGTCGGCCCTGTGTCTTGGGGGGCATAGGGATTCCTATCATGGATGGGGTCCAGCCTCCTTTGGTCACTCAGGTTTGCAGCCTGGCTCCTAGATCCATCACTGTGCCTGGATTATCAGGTTGCAGTGGTGGTCAAGGACACTTTTCACCAGCTCCGTATTGTGAGAAGGTTGAGACTCTCTCTCTTGGACCTGACCACTGCTATCCATGCCTTCATAACTTTGATCCTAGATTACCACAATGTGCTCTACATGGGGCTGCCCTTGATGTCTGTTCTGAAGCCACAGCTGGTGAAAAATGCAGTGACCTGCCTTCTGGCAGGGATGGGTCACTGGGAGCACATGACACCTGTGCTTCAGAGTCTGCAGTGGCTCCCAGTAGCTTTCTGGGTACAATTCCACATACTGGTTTTGACCTATAAAGTCCTAAACAGTCTGGGCCCCATATATTGGAAAGATGCTGCCTCCTCTGTGTCCCGTTGTGGCCCCTGAGGTAAAAGAGAGACATTCTCTTGCATGTACCATCATTGCATCAAATCCATGCAGCAAGGGGCACTAAGAGAAATGTTCTCGGTGGCTGCTTATTACGGAACTCCCGTTTCCTGGAGGTTTGCCAAAGTCCAAGACTGTGCATTTTCCAGAGGTGATGTAAGGCGTTGATATTCAGCCAAGCATTTGGCAGGTGGGATTAGGGATTGAGGTCAGAGGTATGGGGTTTTAAAATAGTTTCATTTATATGTTTATGTTGTATATGTTCTAACCTGCCCTGAGCCCTACAGATAGGGTAAGATATAAATTAAAATAAATAAATGTCCGTCTTGGTCTTCTCTTTTCTAGGGTAAATGTGCCCATTTCTTTCAACCTTTCGTACCATTCTGAGTCTCTTATAATCTTTATTGATAAAGTTGATATATTGTGGAACATCTGAGTTAAGTCCTCACTTCTCCCTATTCACACCTTCCTAATTTACTGCTCCGGGGTCTCAGCAGGTTTTCATAAACATCTTTGTTTTGGTTACACTCAGTTCACCTTTTTGGAAGATTTCTCTGCAATCATGACAGCTAAAGGGTTGCATTTGTGGTTTCAGAGACCAAGGTAATAGCTTCAGAGACGTGTCAGTATTCGGCACTGTCATAAGACAGCTGTTTCCAATCCTTGCTGTTATGGTCCTTAATTCATCATCTAGATTTTTTCTGTTCCTTCTTATTTTTGGTTTCCAGAGACTGTTGGAGATGGTACATAAACTGGCCCTGCAGATTACCAAACCCATATCACATTGACTCTCCCTCTTTAAAAAATAATAATACAGATATCTCCATTGAAATTGATAAACGGAGAGTTCTAGTTAGAAATCAGTGTCATAAGCCAGCTGCTGGAAGGTTGTGGCAGTTTCTCCTTTTCTCCATCTCTTCCTTCCTTTCCCTTGCTGGTTGGCTGAATGGTGGCTCTTTTTCTGACAGCCCTCTGTTGCTCCGGCTGTTCACGCGCTTGGCTCCCTTTGTCCACACGTGATTGCATGGATGGTGCTTCTGTGAACGTCAGCATTTCCAAACCCTTACATGTGTTGCATTGCTAAGCAACTTTTAGCAACACTTATCCCCACTCCTTCTGCCATCTGGAAAAAGAGGCTGATGGAAGGAAGCATGCCAAGGCGAAGATGAAGGCAAAGCAAATGGAGGAGGTGGCTGAATTCACAGCAGAGGGAGTGACGCAAACAGTGATCAATCTAGAGAACTGGCAGGACATGGACAACAACCACCTTTGTGCACGAGAATGACACACCATGGGTACGACAACACATTCTGCTGCTTCCACCAGCTTTCCAAAAGTTAGAAAGCGTGGGTTTTGATAGCTCCTGAGGAAAGCTCTATATATGGCAAAACTCTATGGCTAATTTGGCTAGGGTGAAGTCCATTCCTATTTTTTTGAATGCTTCACAAATATACCAGTTACAGATCCAGGTACAGGGAAATTTCTAGAAATGTGTCTATCCTAACATTTTGATTTATGATTTCCCATAATTGTCCCATTTCAAGGTGATGAAAGCACTAACTAGATTTACATTGTAATTATGATATCATACAGGGCTACTCAGAACAGGTGTAATTGATTTGGAGATAGTTGGTAGCTTGTCTACACTGAGTTTCTAATGTAATGATTCAGGGGGTAACTGTGATCTGAAAAGATGCTATGTTCATTAGCAGGAAACTTGTGAGTATCCTCTTGTGACAAGAAGTTCTTCCCTTCATTAACCTGCCCAGGTACTCTCTGTTAACATGAAGGCAAAGAACTCCATGAGTTGAATTCCACTCTATGGTAGCAACAAATTTAATTTTTAAGAAAGATCCATTGAAGAGCTAGCTCTCTTCCCTTCGCTGTGCACCCCCCCCCCCTCCACTTAGAAAGTGAAATGATATTTCTTCTTCGAGGATCTCCGCGATTCTCACTCTTGGGATTTACTTCCTGCTCCGCAGGTACCGGAAAACCTCTCGTCAGCAGTATCCAGGCAGATTACGCCTGGAAAAGACTAGAAAAGGTGAGGGATCCGCCCCCTCACTCCCCCTCCCATCCCGAGAAAAGCGCGGGCCCGCATCACGAGGGATGGAAGTATATAGAGGGGGAGGAGCCCCCACCGCCTCAGTTCCTTCCAACCGCGTGGCGTTGGAAGACTTCTCGGCGCTTTTCAGCGTTCTTTGCAGTAAAAAAAGATTAGAAGATATCGGGGGAAAAAAAAAAAGAAGAAGAAGATCGGAGAAAAGGAGTGCCGCCCACCCGTGGGACGTTCCCCGGGCCGTTGCGTCCTCCGGGGCGAACGGAATGCCCAAACAACCGGGCTTTAAACGCTGCGGCTCTTGCCCGGCTACTTTATCAGTGAGTGACCAACACGACCGCTGTCTAACTTGCCTGGGTGAGGGTCACAACACTCGAACCTGTAGAGCCTGTTCGGTGCTCTCAGGCAGGGCTAAGCGGGCTAGGGCGCTAAGGCTCCAGGACATCCTCACAAAAAGGGCCTTAGAGGGCGGTGAAGAGGGGCCCCTGAGGCTCCCCGCCCGGCACTCCAGGCCGATGGAAAATCCGGCTCCAGCGGCACCGGCGGTACCGTCCAGACAACGGACGAGTCCGCACATGGGTACCAGCGGCACCGGCGAACTCGGGACCGAGGGACCCTTTGAGGTGCAAGCTACCGGTTCCGGCCACACCGCGGAAGGTAGTGTTCCGCACGCGTCCAGCCCAAGACGCTTATCTACTAGCGGTACCGAGCCTCCTGGTGCGCGAGGCGTCGCGCACTCGTCGGAGAGGGGCTCCAAGAGCGTGGAGAGAAAGAAAAAGAAGAAGAAGGGCTCAACACGAGAGCCGGCACCGCCGGTGCCGACAGTTCAACAATCCCCACGACCGTCGGGCTCGACGAGGGGGACGGCACCACCGACACCGTTATCCCGCTCGGTACCGCCTCTGCTGTTGTCGGTACCGATGGTGCGCAGGGAGTCGCGCTCCAGGTCACCACGGTTCCACTCCCGCTCCCGCTCTCCTCGGTACCGGACGGGACGGACGCCCCTCCGGTACCACCTGGAACGACGATCACGTTCCCCATGCTCCTGTTGCTCCCCACGTCATGGACACCGGGACTATGACTATGGTAGGGACTACAGATACAGGTCGCGTAGCCCTCCATACGCTCACGACTTCGGATACCCGTCGCTTCCACGGGACACCACCTATGTGCCTCCGGTTCCGCCTAGAGCCGCGCCATCAGCGACCGTATCACGCCCTCCTCCGTCGGAGACAGGATCGGTGCAAGCAGACATCGGTACCGTTGAAGCAGAAGAGCTCGTTTCCGGGACCGGAACGAGGTTAGAGCCATCAGGGGCTACACAACTTCTCACCTCCCTATTGGGGACCCATAGGGAGGACACGGTACCGACGGTACCCCGGATGGCTTCCCCGGGGGCGTCGGCATCACGGTCTTCCTCTTCGTCTTCTCCTTCAATGGAGGAGGACGAGACCATTTCCCCACCACCGCCAGATGCTATCTCGGATGCTAACATCTCGCTGGCCACAGAGGATGCCAAGGCTTTTCAGGCGATGTTGAGGAGGATGGCTGCATCTCTCCCAAAGCTGCCCACGAGGGTCATTAAAAAGGCTCAGACTGGACCTATCTTCGGCATATTGGGGTCTGGGGAATCCGGACACGTGACCCTACCCTTGCTGGACCAGCTGTTGGAACCAGCTACAACCTTATGGGCTAAGCCTGCCTCTGTTCCTCCAACTAATAAGTTGGCAGACTCGTTGTATGGGGTACCCAAAGAAGGGGCTCAAATCTTTCATAATCACCCCCCTCCGAACTCCTTGGTGATAGCGGCTGCCTCGGTTAGATCTCGAGCGGGAGGGATCCAGACTTCCCCTGCAGATAGGGAGGGGAGGAGATTGGATGTGCTGGGTAGGAAGGTTTTTTCCTCGGACTCTCTGTCCTTCCGTATTGCTAATTATGCTTCCGCCATGTGCGGTTACCAGCATTGGCTGTGGTCTAAAATTAGCATGACATCGGACCCAAACCAGTTGGCAGCATTACAGAAAGAGGGCATGCAGATGGCCCAGTTCCAATTAACCGCAAACATGCACGTGGCGGATGCCAACGCCAGAGGGATGGCATCTGCTATAGCTCTACGAAGGCATGCGTGGCTTCGGTCCACAGCTCTCACCCCTGAGAATAAAACTAGAATAGAGGACTTGCCGTTTGATTGTGAGGGCCTGTTCTCGGCTTCTACTGATGACACTCTTAAGAAAATTAAAGAGATGAATCAAACGGCAAGATCCACAGGGGTAGTCAGGGCGATACGCAAAAAGTCTTTTACGCAGGGCTATTCTTTTTCGTCTAGAAGAACTCCTTACCAAAATTATAATTTCCAAGCTGGGAAAAGATTCCAGCAACACAATCAGACACATTACCAGCAACAAGGTGTTCAACAACGTAAATCCTTTGGCAGGCAGCGGGGCAGGGGTAAACCCTCTCCTAGCTCGTCTTCTGGACAGCAGGCGAAATCACGTTTTTGATTGTTATCTGATCAAGGGAGATAATGAGGATGACCCCTCATTCCAGGACCGCCTATTGCCCTACCTACATGTATGGGAAACCATTTCTTCTGACCAATGGGTCAGGGAGATAGTACAGCTGGGGTATGCCATACAGTTCCATACCACCCCTCCCCTCTCACCTTGCCCCCCTGGGGCTCCCCCCCCCTCTACTCAAATACTAGTTGAAATTCAAAAACTCCTCGACAAGGGGGCTGTCGAATCCATTCCTCGAGATGAACATAGTTCTGGATTCTACTCTAGATTCTTTGTGGTCCCTAAAAAGGACAAGGGCTCTAGACCCATTCTGGACTTGAGATGTCTCAACAGATTCGTTAAGAAGTTTAGATTTCGTATGACTTCCCTACCTGTCATTTTCATGGGCTTACAGCAAGGCGACTGGTTGGCCTCTCTTGATCTCAAAGACGCCTATTTCCATATTTCAATACGCCCTTCTCACCGTAAGTTCTTGCGATTCGTTGCAGGGGACCTTCGCTTCCAGTACCGTGTCCTTCCCTTCGGACTGTCTACAGCACCACGCGTGTTCACAAAATGTGTAGCTGTCGTAGCAGCCTATCTAAGAAGGCAAGGTGTGCGAATCTTTCCGTACCTGGACGACTGGCTGTTGGCGGCGAGGTCACCACAAGAACTTACCAAACACGTGGAGTTCACCATGTCACTCCTCAGGAACCTGGGGTTTGTTCTGAACTTAGCAAAGTCCCACATACAGCCGACGCAACGACTACCCTTTATAGGGGCAGTCTTGGACACCAGACACGCGAAAGCGTATCTTCCAGAGGAGAGGCTTATCTCCATACGTCATGCCCTAGACGTTCTTCACTCGCATCCCACCAAACCAGTCCGGTTTTTCTTGCACCTGCAAGGGTTGATGGCCTCTACGACGATGGTCACCCCGTACGCTCGTCTGCACATGAGACCCCTGCAACAATGGCTAGCCAGCAACTACGTACCCACCATTCATCCACTCAACATGAAACTATGTATAGCAGAGGAACTTCTTCTGGACCTACAGTGGTGGGCAAATGCAGATCATGTGCTACAAGGGGTGCCCTTCGATGTTCCCACCTTCAGGGACATTATCACGACAGACGCATCCCTGACGGGATGGGGTGCGCACCTAGGGACTTTCTCAATACACGGTCTCTGGTCCCCAGAAGAGACGCATTTACACATAAACATGCTGGAGCTGAGGGCCATACGTTGGGCGTTGAAGGCTTTGCTTCCCCGCATCCACGGTCAAAACATCCAAATCGTGACGGACAATACCACAGCAATGTGGTATGTGAACAAACAAGGGGGAGCACATTCCACCCGCTTATCGAGGGAAGCGGAGACCATCTGGCACTGGTGTATCGGTCACGACATACACATTCACGCCATTCACTTGGCAGGCCAAGACAACCTGAGGGCGGACTACCTCAGTCGCAAATCGAGGGACCAGCACGAGTGGTCTCTGAAAGAAGAGATCTTGCAAGACATATTTCAGGAATGGGGGACTCCAGAGATAGATCTATTTGCATCACAGGAGAACGCAAAGTTACCAAAATTCTGCAGCCGAGCAGGTATGGCACCAGAATCGATATCGGACGCCTTTGCCATCTCTTGGCACGGGACATTCCTTTATGCCTTTCCCCCGTTTCCCCTCATCAACAGAGTGTTGTGCAAGGTCAGGACGGACAGGGCTCATATCATCCTGATCGCTCCCTTTTGGCCACGACAAACCTGGTTCCAAACCTTGCTGGGGATGGCGACTCAAATCAAGAAGCTTCCAATGATCTGCGATCTACTCTCCAGAGAACGGGGGGAAATTCTTCACCACGACCTACAGATGCTCCACCTCTCCGCTTGGTTGATTCTACCCCGATAGGCAATTTGCCACCGGAGGTTTCAGAGATACTTTTAAATGCAAGGAGACCTTCGACACGCAAATGTTATCAGTTAAAGTGGAGACGATTCTGTAGCTGGTGTACTTCGCAGGCTATTTCCTTGCAAGCTTTGGACATGAATCATGTGTTTCTTTATCTACTGAGTCTACAAAAATTGCATTTGTCTTTAGCTTCCATAAAGGTTCATTTGGCAGCCCTGTCTTCCCGTTTGCAACCGCATGACAGTGGCACCCTGTTTTCTCATAAACTGATGAGGGCTTTTTGGAAAGGTCTAAAGAACACTTTTCCTCAACGATCTAGGCTCGCCCCCCAGTGGGACTTGAACCTTGTGTTATCCAAGTTGATGTTCCCTCCTTTCGAACCATTGGCTACGTGCAGCTTGGAAGACTTGTCAATTAAAACGGCGTTCTTGGTGGCGATTACATCGGCTAGGAGGGTGAGTGAACTCACGGCCCTTCGAGCTTCACCTCCTTATATCATGTTTCACAAGGATAAAGTTGATCTACGTATTGACCCCTCATTTGTGCCTAAGGTTGTTTCTAGTTTCCACCTTAATCAGACTATCTCGTTGCCAGTTTTCTTCCCTAGGCCGCACACATCTGTCGAGGAGCAAAGGCTACACTCGTTAGATGTTAAAAGAGCTCTGGCTTTCTATATTGAGAGAACCAAATCAATCAGAGCGTGTGATTCCCTTTTTATCACGTATGGGGGCCAAAGAATTGGGGTCAAGCTCTCTGCTCAGAGACTTTCCAAGTGGATTTTATTGTGTATACAGAGATGTTATGCTTTAGCAGACAAGATCCCTCCCGAAGGTCTGAGGGCTCATTCCACTAGAGCCACTGCTACTTCTTTGGCTAACTTCCAAGGTATAAATCTACCAGATATCTGCAGGGCTGCCACGTGGGCGTCTGTCCACACGTTTACAAGACATTACTCTTTGGACCTGGCGGCCAGAGCAGATTCCCAAGTGGGGAGAGCAGTGTTGGATTCTTTCCTGAGTTACCATCCTCGACTCCCACCTCCTTGAGGTGAGTTATCTAGAACTGCTTATTACTCTCCCAAGAGTGAGAATCGCGGAGATCCTCGAAGAAGAAACGGAGGTTACTTACCAGTAACTCTGTTCTTCGAGAGAGCTCCGCGTATTCTCACATCCCGCCCGCCTTCCCCTCAGTCGTGGATGGACATACCAGGTCTTCCAGGCTGGGTTGGAAGGAACTGAGGCGGTGGGGGCTCCTCCCCCTCTTTATACTTCCATCCCTCGTGATGCGGGCCCGCGCTTTTCTCGGGATGGGAGGGGGAGTGAGGGGGTGGAGCCCTCACCTTTTCTAGTCTTTTCCAGGCGTAATCTGCCTGGATACTGCTGACGAGAGGTTTTCCGGTACCTGCGGAGCAGGAAGTAAATCCCAAGAGTGAGAATACGCGGAGCTCTCTCGAAGAACAGAGTTACTGGTAAGTAACCTCCGTTTTTCCTCAGAAAACTAAATCTGAATCACTACAATATCTCACAGGCATGTTTACTTACTGGGTGATAGCTCGTTCTCTTGTTTTTCTGTCAACCATGGTTGCGGTAACTGTTCTGAAGGTAACGTTGCACTGCTGTCTTTCTCTGCCAGTATGACTGCTGGGACTGAACTCATTTGCGTATGGTACTTTTCTTACACCATAGCAGTGTCTCAAAATTGGAGCAACATTCCAACTATGTTGTTTTAAGACTCCCGAGCCACGAAGGCTGAGTTTGGCCTAAGGCGTGAAGGCAGGTGCTATGCACCCTGATTAAAATGTGCTTTGAGGAAAAGAAGCCTTTATAAATGGATCCTAGCTGGAGATGAATTGAAGAACAATTGTGCCTAGCTCTTGAGTGAGGGGGACAATAGGCACAAAGCCTGATTGCAAAAGACCCTGCCATACCTTAGTGTATACAGATCAGTATGTGGCATTCCTATCGAGGTCTGAACAGATCATGCACAAACCATATATAGTTCCAACTGACCCTCTTCTGGGGATGTGATGTTATTGGTAACTTGGAGAAAACCAACAAGTACATAAACCTCAGCCTAAGCTTTCTCCAAGTTCAGCCAATCTTTGGGTTTCCCATCAAAAGCTCTCTGTTCCCAAGCCAAAAAACGACTTGCCTCTTCCGATCACTGGGATGGAGTGTATGGAAGTGCACCGCCACCTGCTGCAGCAAGTTGGCGGAAATACGTTGGCATCTCCTTGTGGAGTTTTGGCACCTGCTAAGAGGATGAAACAACCCCGTAGCACCATAAAATTATCATTTTGCTCCTTTATAATGATACTCTAAGTCAAATTATTTCCATGGAATGCTGGATGGAAAGAACAGACTAAAGCAAGTTACTGCAGCAACATGTTTCCCTAGGACTGCCTGTGCTCACTCTCTCTATTTTGGATACTAGTTGCTAAGGGTGTAAAAGCAAGTGGCAGAATTCTGGGCTCTAAATACATCTGGGATTCGAAGGTGGCTCAGACAAATTTAGAGTTATAGTAGCACTTTGTTTTGTGCAGCCACCATTTGTCATAAAGCAAAGCCAGGAGCCCAACAGACTGTCACAAAAATTAATTTTAATTTGCAGCGTAGCAGAAGCAAGATTGCTTGTGACTTTAAAACTTGTAGCTCCCTCCCCCCCATCACCTAACATTCAGAGAAGCTTGAAGAGATAGTACCTGGCAGCAGGAGAAGGACTCAAATGTATGCCTTCTCATTTTTAAATGTTACATATACATATTGGCAGAGATTATATAAATGTTGCTTTCCACGTCCAGATTTCTGGCTTTCTTTGACGTTGCGTTGTGCGAGTTACTTGCTTCTGCACCTTTCATAGATTGCTTCTGTCTCAATCCCTTTTGTAAACCAGAACCCTGAATTGCGTAGGCCCAGTTTGTGGAGGCTTGCCTATTATATTGCTTGTCATTCATCAAACGAATTCTCTCTTAATTTCCACCATCTTCTCCTCCTTTTGTGAAGTGATGACATAGTAATTTTCCGTTAACAACTTCCTGCCATCATCCCCCATCATGTAGGCACAACATTCCTACTTTACATGCAAGTAGAATTATTTAATTGCTTTTTCACTGTCCTTTAGTGATGACCAGAGGACACTGGGGGAAGGAGACAGAAGTCTCTTGAATATCCATCTGTCCATCTCTTATTGTTTTGACACTACCATATAGGGACCCCAGGAACAGGATTTCAAGCTAAGATGATGGTGGGGGCCTCAACTTCCATTAAACTAACTTAGAGCTGGCCTCAAGCAGCGCTAGTAGGGCCAACGGCTCAGGACCCATGGTTAGAGGGGCTCCCGCAGAGGAGCCAGTCCTGGTAGCCTTAGGTCCGGTGCTCCTGAGGCCCCTGGATGAGCTATTTCTGTGGGGTCTTCTTTCCACCCATGACTCTCAGCTCCTAGGGTGGATGCTTCCTGACTCAGGGTGATTTCAGACGTTACGGCCGGCAGCATTGTCCCTGGGCCGTGGGGTGGTTCGGACCACGGGCGGGGGTGAAGGGGTGCACCATCAGACGTTCGCCCCTTTACCCCCGGCTGTGGGGACCGCCGAACCACAGCCCAGGGTCAATGCTGCCGGCCGTATCATCTGTTGTGCACCACCACCACCCCGGAGGCCCCGCCTCCCCGAGACAGGCAGCCGCAGCGGCCTATGTGGCCGCTGCCGCCATCAGGACTCTGGAACATGGTGAAGGTAAGGTAACAGACGTTACTTTTCCTTCACCGCGTTCCGGATTCCCCCTAACCATGCTTCGTTCACTGCCGTGGTGCGGGAGAACAAAGCGTGGTTATGTTCACCGTGGGGGGTGATTGACTGAGGTGAACATATGGATGCGCGCAAACAGACGTTCACCTCCGTTCGCACCCCCACCCTCGCGGTTGACTGAGGTTGACTGGTGATTTCAGACAACGTAACCTCTGAAATCACCCTCACTTTCAGTAAATCATTGATTCCTGAATCCCCCCTGCAAGGGGTGGGTGTGAGAAAGGGAGGGAGAAAGCGAGCACGCTGAAGTGAGGGGGAGCCTGTGTGTGAAAACTTAGGACACTTCATTTTTGTAAGCAAACACCAGACTGCCAATTGTTAAAGGCATAGGGCTATGGAGGGTGGGGTTATGGAGGTCCACATTTTAATTTTGCCCTGGGCCCCACAAATTCTAAGGCCGGCCAGCCCCGAGTTAACTGATTGGACAGGTCTGTTACTGGCACCTCATTCTATAGCAGGGAAGCTGAGACTGAGAGAAGCAACTTGCCCAAGGCTGTCACTGCCAGCAAGGCTTGGATTCAGACTCCCCATTTCCAGTTCCATTTCCAACACTGGTGCCTGTGTGGACCGCATTGGCACCTATCCTGTAAATCTGTAGATCACAAAAGATGGGTGTAGAGCATACAGCTCCACAGGCCATTTCCCGCTGGTCTACAGCACCCCTTCACAAGAGATTAAATAGATGAGCAAAGTGTGAATTTGATAATTTTCATGAATCTGCTGGTGTGAATTTCATATCTTTTATCTTTTTTGGAAACTTCTCATGCAAAGTTTCCTAGAGCATTTGATGTGCACACTTTGCTACCTTGCAGTTTGCAGGTTTTCACTTTTAGTTCATATTTCTCTCTCAATTACTTAGTCAACTTGGGTGTTACTAATAGAGGCTAAACATAGTTCTGGTAGGTATAGCTAAGTTGCTGGTGGTGCAGCAGGAGAAGCAGCATGTCAGATTTGATTATGTGCTGTAATTCAGTTAGTTCACTTCTTTAACAAAGTCAGACTTTGGCTTTGTTTCGTTTATAACAAATGAAACCTTAAATTTCTTATCAAAGTTGTCAAAGGGTGTGAAGTCAAATTTAATTGTTTGCTAATGGAAACAAACACTCAAATTTGAGAGGCCTGCACACAATAGGGGCTTCAGCTGCCTGCTTATATAAGCCAGGGCTAGGGCTGGCAGGACTGAGGTGGAAGAATGGGACTGAAGTTAGGGCTAGGGGACAGGAGAGCCTAGGTCTTTCGTGCTCCTGGAGAATTTTCCCTAAAGTTTGGTCCAAGTCTATGAAACAGAGCAATTTGGTCCTGATGATTATAATGCATTTAACATCCCCATCACAAAGCCTGTCGCTGACAGGGGAGTATTACCATTTGAACAATTAGTTTGTGACAGTTCTGCACTATTTGGGATCTTCCAGCAGGGGTAACATGACTAAAGAAAGCACCCAATGTCTGACCCAAGCATCCTATTATGAAAATTTGTGCAGTTCAAAATTGCTCTTTGCACATTGCCCTCAAAAGCATTGGAGTTACATTAATGCTGAATTTGTTCCTATATGCCTAGTTGACAAAGTATTGTTGGGATTTGAGATAAAGTCAAGATTCCATTCTATCTTGTGTAAGGAGGATGCGGGTCTCAGGCCGGCGCCTCTGAGACCCTGGTGCTGGTACCTCGGCGCAACCCATGAGGCCAGGCTTAACCTTTGTTCTGGTCCTGTTGACCCTACTCCTCAGTCCAGACAGCTTGATGGGGTCTCCGCCCACCAGACCCCAATTGGTTCTTGCTAGTATAAAAGCACATGACAGGAAGCAGGGGGCAGACAGAGCAACAAGTAGGCTTTTTTGGTCTGAGCTCTGCCCTCTGTTTCCAGACCCTTGACTCCTGCCACCTGCTATTTGCCTCTGCTCTATGTTCCTGCCCCTGTCTAATTCTGCCTTTTTGGACTGCCTTCCTTGTTTTGACTCTGCCTGGACTCTGACTACACCTCTGGTTTGCCCAGTTGGATTTGTTGCTAATCTGGCTTGATCCCACTGGAACTCTGGCTGTGTCCTGATCCTGCTGCCACTCTGCCTTGTCCATAGTGTGCGCCTGACATCTTGCTCCTTTTTCTTTGCCAGTTGCTGGTTCAGAAACCTGAGTGCTGAATATGACAAAATGGTTAAATCCCAATTGCTTTTCTTTTCTTCCTTGAATTATTTTATCATTTGTCTCTGCTTACAAATGAACAGGAGCTGTTGATATTAGGCTTGCACCAATGTACAGTCTGTTCTGCCCCTGTTGTGAAAGAAATATGAATCATACAGAATGCTGAAGGGTACTGTAGCAGAGTGATCGAGTCCTTGGAGGACCAGGGACACAGTGGGGCAGCGCTACACTATCGAGTCACCGGAGCCCATAGTGGGTTTATGGGGGGCATATGAGCCAGTAACTCAGAGTTGCAGGGGGGTACTCCTTATCTTCCCCCCTCATCCTTCCTCTCCCTCTTCCCTGTCAATCCTCATCGATGGGGTCACCATCCTTTCCGTCCCCCAAGCCCGTACCTTAGGCTTCATCTTTGACTCACCCCTTTCTTTTAAACCCTACATTGACTCTCTTGCCAAATCCTGTCGCTTCTCCCTCCATAACATTGCTAAGATTTGCCCTTTTCTCTCTGTCTCATCTGCTAAAACTCTTGTTCATGCCCTGGTCATCTCTCTCCTCGATTACTGTAACCTCCTTCTCACTGGCCTCCCCCGCTCTCACCTTTCCCCCTTTAACTCCGTCCAAAACTCTGTTGCCAGGGTCATCCACCTCGCCCGTCGCTTTGACCACGTGCAGCCCCGCCTCTCCTCTCTTCACTGGCTCCTCCTTCCTGAACGAATCCTGCACAAGCTCCTAGTCTTCACCTATAAAGCTCTTCACAACCTTGCTCCCCCCTACCTCTCTGTGCTAATTTCCCTCCGTACTCCAGTCTGTGAACTCCGCTCCTCCTCTGTCCCCTCTCTCGCCTTCCCACACCTCCTCTGCTCCCCTAACCGCCTTCATTAGCTGCCCCTCATGCCTAGAACTCCCTCCCTGCCCACATGCGCCTCGCCCCCTCCCTTCGTACCTTCATATCCCTCCTCAAGACCCACCTCTTCCGCTCTGCTCTCCCTGACTCCTCGCTCCCCTCACCTAACTCCTGCTGATACCCTCCATCCAGTACTATCTGTTACCTGAGGTCTGTGTACTCATATCCTCACCACATGGACCAACCAGCCATTATTCTCGATGTAACGCCAAGCGTGTGCACCTGGGACCTCACATCCTCGTGAATGTTACACTCCTTGTCTCTTCCTCTGTTCCCCTTCCTTTGTCTCCCCCCCACACCCCCATCCCAGTCTCTCAGATCGTAAGCCTTCTCAGATTGTAAACCGTAGGGCAGGGACCGTGTCTATTCAATTACTTTGTAAAGCGCCAGGTACATTGCTGGCGCTATATAAATGTTTGCTAATAATAATAATAATAATAATAAATCTGCTACCAGTTAGTTTCATGGAGTGTCCCCTAATTCTATTATTATTTATTCTAGTATCTAGAGGGTAAATAACTGTTCCCTATTTACTCATTCCACACCACTCATGATTTTATAAACCTCTGTCCTATGCCATCTCCATCATCTCGTCTCCAAGCTGAAGAGCCCTAACCTCTCAAGCCTCTTTTCGTACGGGAATCGTTTCATACCCTTGATCATTTTTGTTGGCCTTCTCTGTACCTTTTCTAATTCTAGTTCTACTATATCTTTTTTGAGATGGGGTGACCAGAACTGCACACAATATTCAAGGTGCAGTCGCACCATAGATTTATATAAAGGCATTATGATATTTTTAGTTTTATTCTCTATCACTTTCAGAATAACTCCTAACATCCTGTTTGCTTTTTTGGTCACTGCTACGCACTGAGCTGAGGATTTCAACGTATTGTCCACAATGGGTAGAAACAGACATGGTGCTGACCCACTGTGACCCGGGATGCACCAGCACTTCTGTTTACGCGCCACCAAATATTAGCCCAGGACTGCCCTGGGGCAGGTAGGTGACTAGCCTGGGCTGCATCCTCGGAAAATCTCAGAGGATGCAGCCTGGTCTAAGGGCCACCAAAACGTGCCACTGTGGGTGTGTTCAGCCCTACCATACCAGCCTTGGCTGCCATGGCCGAGCGCCATGGCTAGTCACTATGGCTGTCTGTCATAGTAGGGGGCAGGGCGCTGGGATCAGGGTGGGGTGGGGCTGGCTGCCCGCATGTTTGTTTAGCTCCCTACCCTACCCGGGAGGTGGCAAGACAGCTCTCCAGCTTGCGGGCACCTTTGTTCAGTGCCCCACCCTGACCTGGGCCATGTTAGCTGTGATTTCCTACGCTGGACTGGGGAGCTGCCGCACCACCTGCACGTCTGTTTTTACCCAGCGACTCCAAGATCCTTCTTCTGAGTGGTAACCCTTAATTTAGCACCCAGCATTGTGTACATATAGTTTGGATTATTTTCCCCTGTGCATTACTTTGCATTTGTCCACATTAAATTTCATCTGCCATTTAGATACCCCATCACCAAATCTCGGAAGTTCCTCCTGCAATTCTTCACAGTACTCTCAAATTTTAACTGCCTTGAATAATTTTGTGTCATCTGCAAATTTGATCATCTCCCTTTTTACACTCTTTTCCAAATCATTAATAAATATATGAAACAACACCAGTCCTAGTACAGATCCCTGGGGCACTCACTCCACTAGTCACTTCTCTCAGTTGCAAAAACTGACCATTTAGTCCTACTCTTTGCTTCCTATCCTTTAACCAGTTACCAATCCACGATAGGACACTGCCTCGTGCCTCCTATCCCTTAACTATTTAATTTCCTCGAGAGTCTCTCATGAGGGAGCTTATCAAACACCACCTGAAAATCCAGATAAACTATTAACAACCGGCTTGCCCGTACCCACATACTTATTTACACCTTCGGAAAAAATTCCAATAAATTAGTAAGATACTACTTCCCTTTGCTAAAACCATGTTGACTCATCCCCATTATGCCGTGTTTATCAATATGCCCAGTAATTCTGTTCTTAACAACCATTTCCCCCAGTTTTCCTGGCATCGATGTCAGGCTGACTGGTCTGTAGTTTCCAGGATCGCCTCTGGACCCCTTTTTAAATATCGGTGTTACATTTGCTACCTTCCAGTCCTCAGGTACAGTGGCAGATTTTAGCGATAGGCTACAAAACACAGTAGAGGGTCTGCAGTTTTATACTTGATGCCTCAGCAACTCAAGAAGGGCTGGCATTTAATGGCTTAACTAGCCATGGAGCTAGGCAGGGTGAGGCAGGCTGGGTGGCTACAGTTGAGGAAAGCAGGAAGCTAAGCCTGCTTTAAAACATATAAAAAGTGAGCTCAAGCTCTGACAGAGAGACCACCAGGAAGAGGCAAAAGCTGCCTCACTGGAAGGGAGTCTGTCTTGGCGACTGTCCTTTAGGGGGCAAGGTTTCTGAGAGAGCGTGGCTGTCTAAAAGGGGATCAGGCCAGAGGTCTCGTTAGTCAGAGAGCCTAAAGCTGGCTGTCACAAAGTGCACCAGGCCAGGGGGCCTGCCTTATCAGGCACCCAAACATATCAGGGAAAACCAGACTGGAGTCCAGGGGCCGGCTGGAAAGTAGAAGGCACTAGATTTGTGTAGATGCTTGGAATATTGTGTAAATACGGCACTTGGTTACGGAAGTATGTGGTTAGAACTGGTTTGGGAACGGCGATCCTGTGGTGACTTACATAGGATTGACACCCTAGTACAGGTAGGCAGAATGCTGTAAGTAATACCTTATTTTCTATAGAATCCCATGGATCAAATTTGGCCTAAGTGAAAATCACTAAAGCTGCTAGGGCTGATTTTGGCCCATTATCATCTTCTTCACAGACATTTAAAAAGGGGGAAAGGGTGCTTCATTCTCCATGTGACAAAGCAGTAAATCATTGTCTGTACTTTAATGCAGTGTAATTTCTTAACAGGAGCCTCTTCTCATAATAGCACCATGCTGTAGCAAGAGTAAGAAACAGTTGGTTCTCCAGAAACCCTTTTTTATGTGGAGGGCGTACTGAAGTGGCCACATAATCCCTCGCTGCTGTGTGGTCCTACCCATTGAACGTTTTCACACAAATGTTGGAAATGTATTTCTAAAGAGCCCTGAGGGCCACCCACTCTGCTATTGAAAGCCCTCAGGATTTAATCCCTTCTTTCTAAAGTAGCCTGTGTTGCAGTCCAAATTTGAAATCAATGTGTATTTTTTCTTTTTTTCCTTTTTTATTTGAAGGGACAGTGGAGAAATGACATGTTCAATGGACAGGGCAGTATAATTCATTGTTCTGGTGTCATCTATGATGGACTGTGGATCAATGGCTACCCTGCTGGTATGTACTTTTATTATGCTACCCGGTTATTAACAAGTCTTCAGCATAATGCGCTGCCTCTTCCTTTATTGAGTAATATGATTGGGCTATAGTGTTAGGCAGCTATAGTGTTAGCAGGCTATAGTTGGCGCTCTGTTAGCCAGGAACATGTTGCTCATAAGAGCAAGGGTGGTAGCTCTTTGAGTGGGACGTTGGCGGGGGGGGTGCGAGGGGGAAGCTATTCAGTGAATGAAATTAAACAGAACTGCAACAATGTATAAAACTTTGCTCTGGGTTTTTAATTTTATTTTTTCCCCAGAGGAATAAATCCTTCAAGTTTAATTTTTGGAATTAAAAGCCATCATCTTCTTCTCAAAAATATTAATATACCAGTTGGTGTAATGGGTATTCCATTGTCCTGCTCAGTCGTGAAGCAGTGGTTGTGTGTTGTGACTGGGAAGCCGTGACTTTCAGAGCAAATTATCCATTTATTATATTGCTGCCCATGCTACATTAGTTGAAAATTAAATATCAGGATTGTGCACTATATTTTGCATGCATCCTGTTTGACTTTAGAACGTGACGTATCCATTTGGACTCAAAAGTGGTGCTTGTTGATGAAATATGTAAAGCCCACAAAGCACTTACTCTGGAATAGTCCCACTGAAGCCCATTCATTGGGTGGACTTGTGCTCAAAGGGACTATTCCAGAGTAAGTGGTGTGTGGAAAGCAGCCAAGGAGTTTTATTTAGTGAATGTTTATTAGGATATTAGAATTAATAAAATACGGGGGTGGAAGAGATTTTCGAAAAGGTGATTTAGAGGGGGGAAAGAGTTTTCCCTATTTTTCTTTTTCAAGAGCATGAGTTTATCAGCCTATCCTTCTGACTGCGGTCGGGAGACCCATCTGGCTCCTTGTCTCATGCCTTTAGGAAGTTTCAAAAATAGCTCCTGGCTTGACCCATTTTGCAATGAGAGGAGGGAAGATTGTGGGTCTACCCAGTCATCTTGTGTGAACTCTAGTTGCACTGTCTGAAATCTCTCTGATTGTGTATCTATCCTTTGGCTTCCTAGGAGAGATAAGCATCATCTCAGGTGTCTTAACACGAGCTGCTGGGGCCTGATTCCTGCACGGCCTTGTGGTGGGCAAGCACAACTGCTACATTGCAGGACATGTACGGGGAGCTGGGAAAAGGAGTGCTCCCCCTCCCCTGCAGGGCAGCTGGGCCACTGTCAAAGGCAGCCTCGGCCAGGGCGGGCCGAAGCACTAGCCACATGAGTGGGGCACCTGGTTTTGCACTGCCTTCCTTCCCTGGCCCAACCAAATTCCCAACCCGACCATGACATGGCAGCAAGCGATGGGCAACAATGCTTGCAACTCAAAGCCCTGCTGCAGAGCTTGCTGTGCGGCAGGACAGGAGGGGCCCCGTCACGCTGGAAGCCGTTCCTTTAGCAGCCTTACTCATATGGGGTAAGGCTGCTACGCAGCGTGCGGGATGGGGAAACCGAAAGCATGGTACCCAAAGCATGGTGTCTCGTGGGGCTGCATCCCATGATTGGATTTGCTTCTCAGCCTGCCATTATTAATTGGTTCCTTGTTGTTAGTATCATGGAAAATAGCTGCTCTCGTAGCCAAGGGGAAGTGTATTATCTTGAAGAGTATAATGACCTTCTGGACAGTTCAGTTCAGGAAGCAGCATGAAGGAAGACACAAAGTGGATTTTGGGGATAAGGGAGAAGAAGACTTCTGTAATTTGTGGAACAAAAGAGGTGAGGGTCACATCAGAGAGACAAGAACAGGTACTCGGGGAAGGCCAGATCTGTGAATGGCCTTGAAATTGAGGTCAAGAAGCTTTAACTTGGTGCAATGAAATAAGGAAACTTAGGGTGATTTCAGACGTTACGTGATCAAAGGCCACCACAGTCAATCCCCTGTGGTGGCAGCGACCACGTAATGTCTGTTGGGGGAAACAGATGTTTCCCCCCAGATGTTACCACGGCGGGGAATCACATTCGCCCCGTGAGCGGCCGAAGCGGCGGGGCCGGAGGTTGTCACGCAGCGAATGTGATTCCCCACCGTGGTGACACCCGCCGTCATGTCTGGACGGCGGCCACGGTTCGGAATCCCAGCTGGAATCGCAGGGATTCCGGCCCGTGGCCATAGCGGGCGAGCGCTGCGGCGGCATTGGCTGCGGTGCCCGCCCGTCTCCCCAGAGGGTGGGGAGCGTGGAGGGGGCGGGGCCGTGCGGACCCGCCCCCTCCACGATTCCCCGCCGGGATCCCCCGGCACGTCTGTTACGGCGTGACGGGGTCATCCCAGCGGGGAATTCAAATTTCATTTCGTGACAGGGCGAATGCGCCCCATCACGTCTGAAATCACCCTTAGTGAAGGGAGAATTCAAAGAGGGTGATGATGTGGTCAGAATAACAGGTAATGAAGTAGTTCTTAGCAACTGTATTTTAAGTGTGGCGATGTAGGTGAGTGCGTGGGGAAAGGGGCTGAGAGAAGAAGGTTGTAGCAATCACAAATGATTAACGATTGCAAAGGTTTTTTTTTTTAAAAAAATCTCTGTGAAGAGAAACATTCTAGAGTAAGAGTTGTGCTCCTCCTGGAGATACGAGGTAGTGGAGACAAGTCAAGGGTGACTCCCCTGAGTGACAGAGAGCTGGGTATGTTTGTCACTAGTAGCATCTTATGAGATAGGAGGTGGCTGCGGTTACTGATCTTGTAGCATGCTGTGTTCCTAAAATAGGCTTGTGAATGTTTTCATACTACTTTGTTAAAGAAATTCCAACCACCAAATTCTGTCCTTTGAAAAGTACTCCCAGGATTAAACCAGGCAATAAATCCTGTGAGAGCTCCCCAGTGGACCCCTGCTTGGTCATCTTAAGAGCATGAACATCTCCATAGGAAAACTTGTGATGAAAACATCAGAGTCTGAAAATTTTTGAATGCTCCCTAAGTCCTGCCCAAGGGCAACTTGTAGAACAGCACTAGATAGACATGGCTACGAAGAGATACCTATAATCACCAGGAGTGGCAATAAATTGGAGCTCTCTGCTATAAATGGCATTACTCATGTTGATGAAACAATCAAAAGGGCAATGAGTGGTGTTCTGTCCTCAGAAACAGATTTTATAAAGTGAATCATACACTTCCCAAAAAGAAAGACATCCAAAAGAGGCAGAAATACTGCAGCCTTCCACTTCAGAAGCAGAACCCAAATGAACAATGCTTAGTACTTATATAGGACTTGTCTTCAGTGCACTATACAAATGTTAACTACTGTAGTTGACTGATTAAAGCAAGACCCTCAAACGTTGCTCTGCGTGGTCTTGCATGGTGTTTGAAATTATCCTAATTCATATACTGAGCATTACCAAGGAAACTTTGCAGTGAGTTGCTGTAAATAACTGCACCCAGACTTTATAAAGCTAATCATTTCTGTATACTTTAGGTCTAAGCTGATTTTTCATGTTTTCCATAGAGATGGGTGTCATGGATTTGGATTAATCCATAACTGCTTGTAACCGGCAGTTATGGATTAATCCGTATCAATCCATACTGAACCGCAACAGGTGAGCTGTGGTTTGGTTTAAAATCTATTAAAAAACAAACAAAAAACCAACGCACATGTGCAAAATAGCCACTGGACTATTCTGCGCATGTGTGGCCGTTTCCAAAATGGTGACAGCAGTGTCACTGCCATTTTGGAAAAAGGCAGGATCTTGCGCCTTGACATGCGTGAGAGAAGCCGCCGCAGATCCCTGTTCACACCAGCTCTTTTCCTGTCAGCTGGCTCCTCCCCGCTGCCGTGTCTTCCCTCACCACTACCTCTGCCGCCACCGCTGCCACAGATGGGAATACAGCTTCAGGTTTTTAGAAGTGCCCAAGTGACTTAGGCACGTAGGTTTCTTTGAATGCAATCCTCAATCCACTCATCCCACAATCCCTTACTGCAGATCTGATGGTCTGAAGATCTGAGCCTTGGAGGGGAGGTTTGCAAAGGCAAAAATGATACTTAGGCACCTAATTCCCATTGACTTTCTGTGCCATTTTTGTCTTTGAAAAATCTCCATTCAAGGAATCCAAGTCTTACTGAAATTAGAGTAGGTTCTCATAGTCAGGCCAGTTAAATTTAACTTGATTTCAGTGAGGGAGCCTAGTTCCCGCTGAACCTCATGGGGGCGGAATCAACTTCTATTTCTGCCCCTCTGATCTATGTCTACTAAAAGGCATTGTGTAACAGGGCCAGATCCTGAGGGGAATTCTTTGCAGGATCCACAGCCCAAGTGATCCAGGCCCACGTGGGATCTTCACCAAAGTGTCCCTTATTCACAGTTCTCTTCTACAGTCAATCACCAACATAATTTCTAATACACAATCCTGTACAGGGGTTTCTGGGTGCCTCTTAACATAGGCCTCCCCTGGCTAGGCACAAACCCTCCCAGCTGGGTTCCCCATAGTCCATTCTTATACATACTCTGGGTACCTTTACCATAGGCTTCCTGGCCAGCAATATTCCCTCCAGCCAGGCTTCAAGCAGTCCATTCCCCTCACATGGGTACCTCGTACTCAGGCTTCCCTCTGGCTTGGCACAATCCCTCCAGGCCAGGTTCCTCTCAGGGCAGCTCTTTGCTGCGGAGGCAGAGCCTCTCCTGTCCACGCCCAGCCCAGCTGGCTCCACTAAGCCACTTTGCCCCAGTGACTTGCACAGCTGTGTGGCATTTAGGTGCTGGCCTCCCCCTTGGTTAGCGTCTGCAGTTATCTTCATGTCCGCCTAAGGTGTGGTCCTCCTGCCAATATCAGCACCTAACTCCCGAGGTTGGCGCTACTGCCACCCTCTTACATATTGTTTAAATAAAGACTCGTCCTTTGTCAACTATAAGTGAGGAGGAAGTCCAAATGGGAAGTGTCCCATAGTACCCTAGCTTATCAGGCCTGAGGCAGAGGTCCCACCACTGTGGACGAGGACCCCAAGCAGTGTCACGCTGTCGGCAGATGGGACCGTGATCACAATTGACATTTGGCATACTTTTCATGTCTCTCTTACTGGTCAAAGTCCCAGGATTATAGTCAGGACCTCATGAATTCTGTGTGGCTGCAAGCACAGCCATTTTTGTGGAATTTTGCATTTGCCCCAATTGTCACTGGAATTGCCTTTGCCAGAACAGAATTGCAGCTGAGGGGTGAGCGCTGTGAGCTAGCCAGTGTGGTGCTGGCACTGTTAGATGTGTTGTGATTTGTATTCCAGGCAATGAGGCTCTGTGCCATAACTTCTGAAGAGAAGTGGCCCATGCCTTCCTCAGAGAAGATCCTCTCACTGATAGGCATGTGCGGTATTTTCAGGACCAGCACTACCATATGGACAGTTCAGGTGACTGCCTAGGGCGGCACGTTGAAGGGAGTGGCTCACCTGTCTCCAACAGCTGCGCCACCACCGAAAAGCTATAGCACTGGATGAGAATGGAAGAGGCACCACCTTCAACTTGCTGCCCTAGGCAGCCTACCGATAAGCTCTGCATATGATTGAAGTGGGAGAGGTGCCCCATGGTCGATCCAGCTTTCACTGTTGCCTCAGTCTCCTGCCTCTGATCCTGTTGCCGTGGCCACTCTGTGCTGGATTGGGGGAAGGGCTGCCTAGGGTGGAAAGTTGAAGGGGACACATCTCCCAGCTGTTTCCACTCTTTCTTCTACCCCTTCACCTGCAAGTTCAACTGCAGAGTCAGAGTTTGGGGTTATGGAAGCTCAGTCTTGTTCTGTTTATTTGGATCGGTTTCAATTAGTATCAGTTGATGCTGGGGAGATGCTTGGGGCAATGAGGGCGACCAGTTGTGAACTAGATCCTTGCCCGTCCTGACTGGTGAAAGCCAGCTGGGAGATGTTGGGACCATTGTTGGCTGGGGGTTGTCAGTGCCTTCCAAGGGGGGGGGAGAGTGTCAGACACCCTTAAAACTGCGGTGGTCTGACTTCTGCTTAAGAAAACCTCCTTGGATGCTGACAACCCAGCCAGCTATCGGTCTGTTCCTTTTTAGGGAAGGTTATTGAGCGGGTGGTTGCCCGCCAGCTCCAGGCTCAGCTCGATGCTATCGGATTCCTGGACCCGTTTCATTCAGGCTTTCGTCCTGGGCATGCACTTGTGGCCTTGGTAGATGATCTGCGCTTTGGGATGGACAAGGGAAATTCTACCCTGTTGATCTTGTTGGATCTTTCAGTGGCCTTTGATAAAGTTGATCACCAGGTGGTGTTGACACAACTTCAGGACCCGGCCGGAACCACTCGAGTGGTTCTGTTCCTTTCTTTTGGGGGGGGAAGTCCCAGCAGGTGGTGATGGGTGATTGCTCGTCATCCCCTCAGGACCTCACCTGTGCAGTCCTGCAGGGTTCCATTCTGTCTTTCCTCTTGTTCATTGTATATCTGAGGCTGCTGGGCGAGGTCATTTGGAGGTTTGGGAGTGAAATGCCATCGATATCCTGGTGATGACACTCAGCTTTACCTCTCTTTTTCTTCCAACCTAGTTCCTGAAGTCTCGGTGCTTACTCAGTTCCTGGCTGCTGTCAGGAACTGGATGAGGGTGAGCTGATTGAAGTTGAATCCTGACAAGACTGAAGTGATGGTGGTTGGCCAACCTTGTGACATGGAGGGGATTGGGACTCCTGTTATTATTGGAGTCTGGCCCCCTCTGGTCAGTCAGGCCCACAGCCTTGGAGTGCTTTTGGATCCCACGCTGAGTTTGGAATATCAGGTTGGAATATCATGTTGCGACGGTGGTCCGAAATACTTTTCACCAACCCCATCTGGTGAGGAGGCTGCAGCCTTTCTCTCTGACTCAGATTTGGCCACTGTCATCCATGCTTTCATCACCTCGAGGCTAGATTACTACAAGGGACAACCCTTGATGACTGTTGGGAAGCTGTAGCTGGTACAGAACACAGCAGCTTGGCTCCTTTTGGGGCTGAGTCGCTGGGAGCACATTACATGGTGCTTCGAAGTCTGTACTAGCTACCTACAGCTTTCCAAGCACAATTCAGCTTTCCTAAACAGCTTGGGCCCCAGGTATCTGAAAGACTGCCGCCGCCTTTATGTTCTGTCGCGGTGCCTGAGGTTGGCGGAGAGCACCCTCTTGTGAGTACCAACTGCCTGTAAAGTTCGCACTACGAGGGGACGCAGAGAGGCATTCTTGGAGGCTGCTCCACTGGAGATCCACCTGAGCCTGCTTACCTTTTGGAAGAGGCGTAAGACCTTTTAGTTTGGTGGGCTGGTATAGGATTGGGTGAGATGGGGTAGAAGGTTGGTGGGTGGGGTTTAGGGTTTCTTTTAATTGTTTTTTATGTTTTTGTATTTATGTACGCCATATGCAACTCTGAGCCTTTGAGGGAAGAGCAGGATAAGAATTGAATAAAGAAATACATAATAAATAAATAATTCAAGGTGCTGGTTTTGACCTTTAAAGCCCTAAACAGTCTGGGCCCCATATATCTGAGAGACCACCTGTCCTACCATGTCCCACTGCGGTCTGGCCCCTACGGTCGGCAGGGAGCCCCCTCTTGCAGGTTCCATCTGCTACTCTTGTCCGTGGGATGAGAGCGTTCTCATTGGCTGCCCCAGTTCTGTGGAACTCCCTCTCCTGGGAGGTTCATTTCATCCCAGGCCCAAGCATCTTTCAGAGGCAGGGCAAAACTTTCTTATTTATTATTATTATTATTATTTATTTTATTTATTTATTATGAGCATTTATATAGCGCAAGCAATGTACCTGGTGCTTTACAAAGAATAAGATATACACGGTCCCTGCCCGAGAGCTTACAATCTAAAGACAAGGGGGAGGGGAAACAGGGAAGGGGAAACAGAGACAAGGGATGCGACATTCATGAGGATACAAGAGCTCAGGTACACGTTCTTGGCTTGATTGCAGTAAGTTGGGAGTTTACAGATAGCAGGTGGGGGATAATTCTGGGTGGGGATGATTAGCAGGAGTTAGGAAGGGCGGAGCGGAAGAGGTGGGTTTTGAGGAGGGACTTGAAGGTGTGGAGGGTGGGGGCAAGGTGCATGAGAGCAGGGAGGGAGTTCCAGACGTGCGGGGCAGCGAGGGAGAAGGGAAAAAACATTTGGTGAGCGGTGAGAAACGGATTGGTTGGAGGCTTTGGGTGGTCTTGGGGGGAGGGTTTGTTGGGGAGTGGGAGGGACTTTCTTTGGGAATTTTATTCTTGTATTGTTGTTTTTTGATGTGTTGTAAGCTGCCCTAAGTCACTGTGGGAAGGGTGGCATATAAATTTAAATAAGTTGATGGGGGTGCCACCCCCCAATCCAGCTGTCACCGCCTTTCCAACACTGTCACCAGTAAGCTCTGTGGCTGGATGGGAAGGAGCACAGGGCCACCTTGGTTGGCAAAAATTCTTGCATCAACCCTGGGTATTTCCTGAGGGGTTTTTTTAACATGCAAGATTGTCATGCCAGGAATGTCATGCCAGGAAATTGATTTGCATCAAAATTTGAATAATTGGCAAGAGTTCTGGTTAATTGGACTAATTTATTTTGCTTGCAGAATTCAGGGAAAGAATTTGCATAATATATGGGGCTCTGAATAATTTAGTCTCAAAACAGTGTCATACAGGCAAAATGTTGGGGAATCGCTGGCCCAATATATGCTACTGGCAATTCAATGAATGCATTTGTTTCAGTTTGGGGTATCTAATGATAACAGTGCCTGCTTGTGAATCAATCCCTGTGGGGGGATAAAACACACATTAATAACTCAATCCTTTGTCTATTTAATACTACTATTATTATTATTATTATTATAAACATTTATATAGCGCTAGTCGTGTGACCTGGTGCTGTACAGAACATAGAACAAGATGCGGTCCCTGCTTGTAGCTTACAATCTAAAAGACAAAGGGAGGGAGACAGGGAGAAGGGACAGTGGGAGTGACAGGGGAGAAGACAAACAAACATTCAAGCGGATGCGAAATCTCCGGTGCGTGTGCTTGGCTTGGTTACAAAGAGGTTGGTAGCAGCAGTCAGCAGAGGAGGGCAGACAGCAAGAGTAAGGGGAAAGACTAGCAGGCATTGGGAAAGGCAGCAAGGAAAAGGTGGGTCTTGAGGGATTTGAAGGAGCAGAGGGAGGAGGCAAGGCGGATGTGGGCAGGGAGGGAGTTCCAGGCATGGGGGGCAGCGAGGGAGAAGGTTCGGAGGCGGTTAGGTGAGCAGGAGAAACGAGGGAGAGTGAGGGAGG
>QEPC01003095.1:2183575-2213056 GCA_003113815.1 Sphenodon punctatus
CATACATTCCGCATCTGCGAATTCTTGTAGCGAAAGAAACGCAGAATCGCGGAGTACCGCGCGGAATTCTGCGAGGCGCAATGTGGGATGCCGAGGTTTAGGAATGGAATCGCGGAGCGGTAACAGCTGCTGCCGCATCAGCCCTAGTCCTGTGGCAGTTGCTTCTTGTAGACCAAAGGGGCATCTTCCAGATTGCTAAACAGAAGGTTGTTGTTGTTTTTTTATTCAGCCGGGCTTTTAGCAAGCGAAGATAGCAAACGAAGATACCAGTCTTTTAACAAGCGAAGCATTGGGGTGGTTCAAGTTGATGAATTTTAATTGGTTTTATTTTAGAATGTTTAATTATTTTTTTAATTGCGCATTTTATGTTTTTATGTATTGTAACATACCCTGAACCTCTGGGATAGGGTGGGATAAAAAATTCAATAAATAAATGAACCCACCAGAAATGGGTTCCAGGAGGTACCTTCTGCACGCTGAGGGACCCACATTCACTGTACTTCCCCATTGGCAGCAATGGGGAAAAAGCAGTGAACCCGGTTCCCTGTGCACACCCTTCCTGTCATTGTTCCTTTTTGGAACAATGCCCCCCTGGGATAACATTTGAGGGTGAAATGTGACTGACTAGTTGGTGGGGCTAAAACAGCTATTTCCTATGCATGGAAGAAATTTGTCTAAACATGCTGTCACTTTACCAGCTGCTACTTGACCGGTGTGTTGTGTTGCAGAGAAAAGCCCCGACCGCTGAAGTTTTGAAATGAACTTGTAAAATGGCTGTGGGAGGCTGACTGGAGTGCCATCAACTTGAGCGGACCTTGAGCCAATCCCTGGAAAATAAGATTGACATAATTTGCTTGGAGTCGAACTATATCATTTCTTACTTTAAAACAACCCATAGTGAGGATGGGAATCTTGAAGCAGGCTCTTCAGTATTCTTCCCACTCCGAAACTGTTTCAGTCTGGGTTCTATTATCAGTATTTCTTTGCATAGAATTTTAAAAGAAGCTATTTCTCAGCCTTTGATTTTCACCGTTTAGCTAGGGAGGAAAAAAAAGATAGTCTTCTTGACCAGATATTGTTTTCACCATTAGGTTCCAATCCCCCAAAGCGTTGCATCGGACCAAACCTATTCACTTCAATGGAATATGTGCTGGTGGACTGTTTTCAAGATTAGGCTGCCAGACTTTAATTATGCTTTTATGATCCCTGATTTCTGTAAACGATCAAGTCAAATTTTAAAGTAGTGGACAAACTTTGTTGCAGTTGATGTTCTACTCAAATGATCTGTTCACTTGTCTCAGCAGTCCATTTTCAACTGCATTTTTTAAATTCTTGCTATGCACAGCTAGTAAATCATGGTATTCATAGTCTCTGAAACAAAGGGTTCACTACCTAGGAAAGCATAGCACATTGCTCTGCCTAGTTTTTAGAATAATGTTTTTCTCCCTCCCCTGAAACAGTAATGGCACTCCATCAATTGCTGTGTACTGAATAAAGGCAATGATGCCTCATGAGATGGGATCGACAGTAAAAATTCCTTTTCCTATTAAGCCGCCTAGATGTTTATCAGGGCAGGTCATCATTGTGACTTTGTGAAGCAGGTCACCAGGACCCGATAAACATGAGATGAATAACCCAAATAAACTTGGTGTACAAAGTTTAGGGCTACACGCTATGTTGACAAAATCCGATAGACTTCCTCCATCAGAGAGACGGTATCTCAGCACTGTATGTTATGTTGTATATATTCTGATATATGTACAGCTGTAGCAGTCATACCCCGGGTACTTTATGGCCCTTGTATTGAGTTCCATATTATATCTGGCTTATTTTATTAAGACTTTAAAACCTATCAGTGCAAACAAAGTAAAATGTCAACCCTGTTTTCTTTCACAGTGGATTTGAGTGTATCAGCTATCCTTTGATGGAGGCTGCGTCTGGAAGTAGGGAACTGCCAGCTGCTCTCCCTATAGCTGGCAAATCTGGATTTGCTCTGGCTGACTCACCAATCCCTAAGGGAGATAGCGAGCCAGAATCCGGATCAGACACCCTGCATGGAGCAGGAGATGCCCCTAGCAACCAGGATGGTAAGTAGAGATAACGGATTAGTTGACTGCTCAGCTTTTTCTTTTTGCTAGCTGAGAAACGCAAGGTATCTTTACACAGCAGTTAAATGACTTGAGAAAATAGACTTCTTTTGTAATGCAAATGGGTGGCTCTCAAAGAGCATTTTGAACGATGCATGAGATTTCCACTGACTTTCACACAATAAATAGCATAAATTTAATAAAAATATTGTTGCCTGCTTCATTTCATACAAACTAACCTTGTCTTCTCAGGCTTACTGTTTAACACTTTTCCCCCCTGTGATCAGTCAAAATATGCTGCTCATAATGAATTAAGGGAGGAAAGGTTCAGCAGTTGCTTACAT
Organism: Sphenodon punctatus; assembly: GCA_003113815.1. NCBI lineage: Eukaryota > Metazoa > Chordata > Lepidosauria > Sphenodontia > Sphenodontidae > Sphenodon > Sphenodon punctatus. Next base: position 2,186,007 of record QEPC01003095.1, read on the forward strand.
CTAAATTCTCATGCTGCATTAGACTGAGACACTGGTCTCAACCATAGTCCGTCACACGTGGCTCCAGATTTTGAACCCCCACAGATATTCCAGGGTGGTGATAGGCTGGACTAAATCATCAGCAGCAACAACGTTAAGTCTCAGATAAGGCCTGAATTCAGAGCAGCAAGTGCAACCCATTGAACTGGGTGGTAACAAAGAAGGGAGGTTTGAGATGTGAAAGCCTCTTGTGCTTTTAGAATTTATTTTACATTGGTTACAATTTTTAAAAAACCTCTGAGTAGAAGTGTTATCTTTAGTTTCTTTCAATGTTGCCTTTGTTTTATATGTGTCTAGAATATGGATCGGAAGCAGTAATGCAGCAAGTGTTGGCTATATGTCTGTGATGCTCAGTCCTGACTGACTGAAGAGCCAACATGAGCAGTCAGGTGTTGGCCAAAGAGTCACAACTGCCCACTGTACTATCACTGACCCTGGGTTGGAGACAGACTGCAGTTCCATATGCCAATCAGCAGTTAGTGCTGATTGGTTGCTAGCGCCGATCACCTGTTTTGTGCTAAAGTATTGCTAAGTGTTTGGAACTCCATTGGCTAACTTGACTGTGAAGAGCTGCAGGTAATAGGCTAAAATACTACTTGTGACTCGTGAGCCTCCCTGTAATGCTGCAGTATAATCGTTATTGGGAGGAAATGGAGACACGATCTCAAGACTTGGTTGTTCCCTTCTTTCCTGGCCTATCTCCTAACCCAAACTGGGGTCTTAATTAAATATCTGCTATTCCATGCAAGTTCACTGGTGTGCAAGTTGTGCAGTTCAGTCAATTGCGGGGAAAGTGTCTTGTTTCCAAGTGATGCTTTTCATACACTAGTGTCAGGGCTGGGCTTTGAACCACTGGTCTTAGGGGTTGTCTGAGGGCGTGTTGCACCTTGTGCCACGGGTGGATGGTTGCAGGGAGCAGCTTTCCCCCCCTGCCTTGGTATCCATTCCCTTCCCTCCAGCTCTGTGTCCCGCCTGCACCTGGGAGAGGGCGTGGACCCACCTGCCACAGCCTGATTGGCCCTTTGTGGTATTTAGGACTGCTGAGGGCTGTGGTGGATGCGGAGCTTTGAGTCATCCCTCTCTGACTCTTGCTCAGCCTGCTTCCCTGTTAATTCATCTCATATTTCCACTACTTGTGTCCCTGTTCACGTTTGTGTCTTGGGGTGGGTAGGTCCTAATGTGTTGTTCCCCCTCTGTGTTACCAGCGTGTGAACCCTTCCCCATGTGTGAACACTTGCCCCTTCTGTAGCTTTGAGTGTTGGGGCCTTTCCTGCCCAGTTTCCCTCCCCCTCCATCTGTCTACACTGTGAGTGTGTTCTTTGTTACCTACTCACCCCTTGTCCTGTCTCTGTGCTGGTCTGTTTCCCTCGCCCTAAATCCCTCCCAGTGTGTCCTGTTCCTTCTCTGCCTGTGGTCTTGCTCAGCCAGTCTTATGGCTGTTAGAGGTCTCCCTTTTCACTTGCTAGCCTTCCCTGGGTCTTGAATCCACAAGAGCCTTTCCCTTGACTACTTGGCCCCTGTGCCTGGTGTTCTTGGAGCCTCTGGCTCCCTGCTCCTTTGCCTTGGCTTCCCCTTCCCTACTTCATGTTCCCTGCCTTGGTCCCCCTGTTCATTGCCGCTGGCTCCCTCGCCGCTGGTTCCCTTGCCCCCCTGCCTCTGGTTTCCCATTTCTTGCCCTTGGTCCCTCGGCCCCTGTCCCTGGTTCCCTATTGTTCCCCAGTTCCTTGCCTCGAATTCCCTGTTGCTCCCTACCCCCCATCTAGAGTCCCCTGGTGTTCTCCCTGCTCTGGTTCCCAGTCTTTGGCTTCCTGTTCCCTGGCCCTGGTTTCCCTCTCCCTAGCTCCCCATCCCTTGACCTCACTGATGAGCCATATGCTTTCTTAGGCCAGCCCATCTGGCTCTTATGCTGAGCACTTTGTCTCCTTGGTATCGGAGAGCGGCTGAGAGGTTCCCTTGTTACTCCCGTTGCCTCCTTCCCCCTCTTGCTGCTTCCTTGGCTTCCTTTCCCCCTTTGTCTTGCCTCCCACCCTTCCTCTCCTTGCTCCCTAGGCTCTGGCTGCCAGAGCCTGCCCATATTGAGAGGTCTGTGTTAAATCCCTTTGCCCTTGTTCCCCTCGTCCTTGCCCTCCTACTTGCCTTCCCTCGGCTCCGGCCTCGTAGCCGTGACGAGTAGCAGACATTTTGACAGCATTTGAAAGGGAAAGTCGATCAGTAATGCTGCTTGGATTTTGGATCTGTGTAAGCTATCCATGTAAAAATGGGCAGATTTGGCTTAGAGGGCAATAAGTCCACTAAAGGGGTCTGTTTGCTGATGACATCATGGGAGGAAGGATGGACTAGTGGATAAAACACTGGATTCTGGGACACAATAAACTGAGGTTCAGTTACTGACTCAGACTTGTTTGGACAAGTCACTCAACATAACCTGTGCCTCAGTTCACCAAGGGTGAAATGGGGATAATGCTTTTCTGCCTCAAAGGTTTGTTGTGAGGATGAAAATCATTAATGGTTTTGAGCTGAGCAGTGGTTTTGAGCTGAGCTGGTGTTCCCTCAGCTGCACTCCAAACAGAAGGAAAAGACAACCTGACTGAAGGGGAGTGGTGTGGGTGGAGCCATGGAAATTGGGCTGTGGTTTTCATAAGAATAATGTAGCAGGCATGGAGCTATAGCCAGGAGGGGTGTGTCAGAGGTAAAATACTGAGGGGTGAGACTAGAGTACGACTGGCAGGGCAAGGCTTCCTTGTGCTTCATGAAATGGGAATGAGACTTTGGCAATGAGCACAGCATTGAAGAAACTGGCTGCTGTTACTGAGCCCACATCCTGGCCCATTCTACACTTCTAGCACAAGAGCATGGTGCCTTGGGCAAGTGCTTAGACTGTCATATCACAATGCCAGCCCTGGTTGTGAGATGTTCAAATTAGAGCCCTGCAAACTGAACTGAGTCACATGACCCAACTGGTCCCTCCCATCAGGTTGTTTGGTTTAAGAGCCTTCCTGGACCAAGCCTCCTGTCGTGGTGCTCTGTGGGGATGGGTTTACATGAAAAAAGGGACAGAGTTAAGTTATCCCCCCCATACCCTATGATGTCACCCATGGCACCTGCAGAATGAAATTCAGGTGGGTCCCTTCCCCATGCCCCTGTCCAAGCAGCAACATTGTATGCCACGATGTCTGGGAAAGGGGTGTGCTCATGCCAGAAAGGCATAGGGACTTCTTTGGCCACCCCTTTTTAACATGACCACACCCCTTCCTGTGTGTCATGACATCATGGGGAAAGGAGATGTAGGTACATCAGAATGGGATGGGAGAGGCCTTTTGCCCCTGCCCATTTCCAATGTGGCCCTGTCCTCTGCTCAAATAACTGGGATGGATGAGGCGGGGCCAGGCAAGAGCCAGGGCACTGCAGTTGCACCACCTTACACTCCCCTGCTGGCACCCATGTCGTGGCCACACCCCCATTACAATGGGCCTGAACTTGGAAGAGCTCTGCGCATTGGGACCATGTCCGGGTTGCTCTCAGTGCAGTTAGGCTCGGGCTGAATTTTTCAGCCTAATCTGGGTAATTTTTCAGCCTAATACTAAGGGGCATATAAATATCTTTCTTTCAAGATCGATAGATTATGTTTTCAGGGTTGTCTTTTGGCCTTTCTGACATTATAGCTCTGTCAGGGATGGGCCTTGAACTCATGACCCTTGGGTGCTGAGGCACCATTCTAGCACCCTGCACCACTGGGTGGGTCTGTAAATGCCCTGGGTTTTCTCCCTCTCGTGGGGATGTTCCCTGTATGCTGTGCCTCCCCCAGCTGTAGCCGGTTACCTTAGTCATACCCCCCCCCCCCAGCTTCGTGATTGTCTCGTTTCCTATTGTTCCCCTCATCCCTGTTGCTCCCCTGCTCCCATTCCCTAGCTCCTTGTCTCTTGTTCCCTGTTGATCCCTTCATCCCTGTTGCTCCCTTGCTCTGGTTCCCTAGCCCCCCATCTTTTGCCCCCCTATCGTTCCCTGTGTTCCTGTTGTTTCCCCAGCTCTGGTTCCCTAGCCCCCCGTCTCTTGCCCCCTGTTGTTCCCCTTGTCTCTAGTGCTTCCCCAGCTCTGGTTCCCTAGCCCCTTGTCTCTTGCTCCCTGTTGCTGCTTTCATCCTTCTTGCTTCCCGCTCCGATTCCCTAGCCCCTTGCCTCGTGTTCCCTGTTGCTCCCCTCATCCTTGTTGCTCCCCTGCTCTGGTTCCCTAGCCCCCCGTCTCTTGCCCCCTGTTATTCCCCTTGTCTCTAGTGCTTTCCCAGCTCTGGTTCCCTAGCCCCTTGTCTCTTGCTCCCTGTTGCTGCTTTCATCCTTCTTGCTTCCCGCTCCGATTCCCTAGCCCCTTGCCTCGTGTTCCCTGTTGCTCCCCTCATCCTTGTTGCTCCCCTGCTCTGGTTCTCTAGCCCCCTGTCTCTTGCCCCCCTGTTGCTCCCCCAGCTCTGTTTCCCTAGGCCCCCGTCTCTTGTCCCCTGTTGTTCCCCTTGTCCCTGGTGTTCCCCCAGCTCTGTTTTCCCTAGCCCATCAGCTCTGGTCCCTTGCTGTTCCCCTCGTCCCCATTGGTCCTCCCGCTCTGGTTCCCTAGCCCCTTGGCTCTTGTCCCTTGTTCCCTGTGGTTCCCTGTTGCTTCCCCAGCTCTAGGCCCCTAGTCCCCTATCACCCAATCCGTGGGACTCCCCCTGTTCCTCGTCGTTACCTATTGCATTTCTCTCTCCCTTTGGGAGGATCTTGGTGTGTGGGTCTTAAGTCTGCTCCTTGACCTCAAAGATGAATCAGACCTTCTCTGATGTAGACTTTTAGGCCTCAAGATGAGAACAGGCTCTGGAGACTCCGAGACGCTCTGAGAGGTCTTTTTTTCCCTACACCCTTCCATAGGCTCCCCTCCTTGGGGTCTCTCCCCCTCCTTCCCCGTCCTGGTCCCCCTCTGGCCTCGTGACAGCCTTCCTTTTCCATCCTTGGGGATTAGGCCCTTCCCTACCTTGGCCCCTCCCGGTACCTTGGCCCCGTGACAAGCCCCTTGAGTCATAGCTGCCTGTTCATTCTATACATATTCACTACCTAGATTGTTGTTCTCTTTTCCTGCAGGACACAGAGTAGCTGTCAAGCTAACACTTTCTTTATAAACATGCTGGTATTGCTTTACCACCCTATTATTCTTGGAATTATTCATGGGAGCCTAATGCTGGAGCTTTGGAGTTGAATCAAAGTTTAATCACCGCAGTTTATTGTGAACAGTAATATTAAATCCTCCTGTATAACTTGATACATTGTAAATACATGATTTGCATCTTAATACGGTGAACGCACCAACAAAGCGAGGGGCAGTTATGAACAAGCTGGAATATCCAAATAAACAGCCTCTATCTAAGAAGGAGAAGAGGTTTGTTTGGATAGCCACAACATAAGCGGCACATATCTTTTTGCACATAGATATCACCAGCGCCTGCAATTATGTTTTGTTTATTTCATTTGCTGGAGGTGGGTTTTACTTTGGGTTTGTTTTTTGTTACTAACCATAATAGTAAATATTGCTAATGAAGACAAGCCCTTATTTAACACCTGAACTAATACTGAGTTACCACATGATTAGGAATATTGAATAAATGTTACCACCTCTGGTTAGCTTCCCCCCCTTGGGCATCTTAGTAGTGACTTTCCAGCTCACAGATAAAAATAATCTCATCTTCCCTTTCAGGAAATACTGACGCAGAGAGACCTGGAGATAGAACACCTACTCAAGGTAGTACAGGTAAGTAACACTTTCCGATCATGTGGAATTAGTTGTTATAAACTAGTCTGTGAGGTACCAAAAGGGGGAGGGTCTGGTTCATGTTAACCTTTGAAAGCATGAGCAGAGTATTGCACTTATTTGGATCTTGGTAGCACGCTATGTATCATTTGTCTTTCCGGATGGAATGACTGGAAGTCTTGCATCTAGTATAGCTGGAGACCAATTTGCAGTAGACCCTAATCTCTTTTGGTAGACAGAGGGCTAAATGCTCACCTGTACTGGAGGACAACTCACCATACTTGTTTAGGGTGGAGGGACAGACAAATATGATTGCGGCTCCTCTTGACCCTGGCTGAATTGCCTGTTTTAAAATGGACCAACAAGTCACCCCAGAGTCCGCTACTGTTACCTCACTACTAAGGATTTCCAGAGTGCAATATGTTCTTTACCCTTTGCCTGGCTCCCTCTGCCTTGAGATGCTGGAAGAAACAGATATTGAGATGGCTACCTCAGGACACGAAGTAGCCCATGATGTTCCTTCCAACTCTACAGTTCTATAATGCTACCTGGGTATTCTTCACAGCAAAAGTGCTCTTGGCTGCCTGTTCAGGTCTGCTTTATGGCCCCTGTGGACCACAAGGGAGCACAAAAGAACATTAGCATGCCTTATGCCTTACCTAACTTTTAAGATCCAGCAGGTACTAGCATGGAGCTCCTTCTGATGAGTTTGAACCATTTCACAGTTAAAATGGAATTCCATTTTGAGACAATGGGTGAGAACCTCCCCCCCCACACACACCCCAACCAGTGGAATTTCTAACAGTGTCTTCAATGAAGTTTTGCCCATTGTCTCAATGTGGTGTGCTTCTGAAATGAAACTACAGTGAAGAAAATATTTTTCATGCACAAAATTCACTCCCAACAGTCCTAGCACCAAGGATCTGCACAGCATTTGTAGGCCAGACCCCTGCTGTTTCTCCCTCTGTCTCCTGTCAGTGATCCATTGAGTAGCTCTGCGGATGACCGTCAGGAGGCAGAAGAAGAAGAAGCTTTTTGCGCATGCGTGGAGCTGTCCGCCATTTTCTCCAGTCTTTTCTTCTGCCTTTGGCCATCGGAGGTGTGTTTTCAAGTTCCTGAAAAGACAAAAAATTTCAAACAGTTAGAACTCATCTAATACAAAAGGAAAAGAGAAAGAAGAGAGCGGGGCATCAGGGCATCGATCCTCCCTCCCGAAAACAGGGAGGCTCGCTGAAACGACCCGCCAAGTTGCCATGCAAAGTGCCTGGGAACCGAGGAGCATTCAGAACCCGGGGAGAAGAGACTTCGGGTATCCGGAGATGGATCTCTTCGCGACGAAAGAAAACCAGCAAACATCTCGATACATGGCAAAGACAAGGGACGCACAGACAGAAGCAGTAGACTCCCTCAATCACAAGTGGCCAAGAGACTTACTCTACGCCTTTCCACCGACACCCCTCCTGTCCAGGACAATATCGAAGATTATCAGACAAAGAGCACACGTGATCCTCATCGCCCCTTGGTGGCCAAGGAGGCCGTGGTTCTCGGACCTAGTGGAACTGAGCCAAGAATCTCCAATCACCCTGCCACTACGCCCGGACCTGCTATTGCAGGGCCCTCTATTGTGCGACTCCATTGCGATGCTAAAATTAACAGCATGGCACTTGAACGCTCAGCACTAAGGGAGGCAGGTTATTCAGAGGCTGTGTTAGCTACGCTACAACAGGCTAGGAGACCAGCAACCAGAAAATCTTATGGGGCCACCTGGAAGGTGTTTGCTCTTTGGGCAACGGATAGGGGGTTGGACCCATGCTTAGCTAGAGTACAGGCCATCCTTCAATTCCTCCAGGATGGTTTAGAGAAGGGATTGCGACCTAATACACTGGCGCGCCAAGCAGCTGCCATTTCTTCGGTTTTGCAATCCATTTGAAACAAAAGGCTCTTGCCTCACAAACACATCAGGCAGTTCCTGAGAGCAGCTAGGAACATTAGCCCCCCGGTAGTTCATAGGTGTCCTTCCTGGAGCCTTAGCCTAGTGTTAGATGCTCTTACAGGCCCTCCCTTCGAACCCCTCAAACATGTCTCTTTGTACATACTATCTCTAAAGGTGGTAATTTTAGTAGCGGGCACTTCCGCTCGAAGGGTGTCCGAATTGGGAGCTCTGTCCATGGAGGACAATTTTTGCCTATTTCACAAACAGTCAGTTACTCTCCGAATGGACGAGGCGTTCATTCCGAAAGATAATTCAACTTTTCATAGGTCCCAGGACGTTGTTCTACTGTCCTTCTGCCCTAACCCAACTCACCCTAGGGAGAAGGTGTGGCACACTTTGGATGTGAGGAGGGCCCTAAAAATCTATTTGAGGAGAACCAGAGGTATCCGATCAACATCAGCCTTGTTTGTTAACATCAGGCCTACCTATGGGGGAAAAAAGGCCTCCAAGACGCTGATTTCCAAATGGGTTCATCAGTGCATCATACAGGCATACAAGGCCAAACTTAAGGTTCCGCCTCTTCAGATTTGGGCCCATTCAGTGAGGGGGGCAGCGACCTCCTACGCCTTCAAAGCTAGGGCTTCATACTCAGAGGTATGCAGGGTGGCCACTTGGTCCTCCCTGCATACCTTTGTGAAACATTACAAATTGGACCTGTTCAAATCTGCTGAGGCGGCGTTTGGCAGGAGGGTTCTGCAAGCAGAGGCTCCCGGGGCTGTTTGCTCCCACCCTTAAGGTATTTGGGCTTGGGTACATCCCAACGGATCACTGACAGGAGACAGAGGGAGAAACAAAAATTGGTCACCTACCTCGGTGAATTTGTTTCTTCTCTGTCGAACTGTCAGTGATCCGGCCCTCCCTGTCAAACAGCAGATATCAAGATGGGGAGTGCTCCAGGGGTGTAGTAAGTTTAATGGTTAACTTTAATGGTTGTAAGTTGGCAACCCTATTTTTCATCCAGTAACCTTTGCCACCACTGTGTGGGCCTTGACTGGTATGAGAAACATTGTAAGTCTTCAAGTTACTTGAATTTCACCAAATTAAGCAAGGTGTCCCACATGGCATTTCTGTACACAACAGCATTTGGAGAAGTGTTGCTGGTGTAGGACTTCCATGTTGAGCGATTTCTTCCAAAGGTTCATTTGACTGTTAGCTGGCAAGTTTCAGCAACTGAGATTCCTTTTCAGGGCCATTGTTGTGTTGATTATGGCTTTGTTCATATCAGTCTGTGTTCGATCAAAACACTGGCTAGCTCTCAAATTGTCTAGGGATCAACTTCTGTTTGTTGGGTAAATTGCGAGGTCCTTGAGGCTTTCATTCACCATGGCCTGTAGTATGGATGTAATAACACAATAATGGAAATTCATCCAGTTATATCCAGTATTGATGAACTGTCAGTGAAACAGAATTCTGAAAGGCTTTGTTGTATGAAAGGAGCATATACATAGCCTTTTCTTTCAGCTCTGGATTCTTTTCCATATTTTACATCGGTAATGAGAACCAAACCTATCACAGCTGGATTAGATGTAATTCCATTGGAGGGTCTCCTTAGTAACTGTTTAGTTGTACACTTCTCGGAATTACCAATACAGTCCTAGCTGTTAGCAAGTGAATTAACTGCATAAAAATGACTCCTTTTGGTTTCCACTTCTGTTTTCTTCTTATATCAATAACGATGTTGTGTGTGTGTTTATGACAATTTTCTGCTGCAGCATGAAAAGTTTTCTCAGTCTCTTTTCAAAAAGGTTATATGGTCTCTTTTTTAAGATAGCACCTAGACCCATTACCAAATGGATTCCTATCAACAACAAAGCCAGTTTGCTTATTCCAGTTTATATAATGCTAATGGATGTGACGCATGCGTCCAGAGGGAGAATATTCCCCGTTGTGGTCCTGATGTTTTTGTAAAGCATCAAAGTGCAATAAAAAGCAGATTTCTGAGCATCAATAATAGCAACATGATTTTGCTGCTTGTCCAGCTTCTCGTAATCCGTCTGTTTTAAGTTTGGTTTATATCATCACATTTTCTGCTGCTTCAGCTAAAATATTTCTCATATTTCTGGAGTGAAGAACATTATTTATTGTGCTACATGTCTCAACTTTGGGGGATTTTACAAGGCTGAGAAACGCTTTCAATTGAAACCAGGGCTAGGAATGCAGAGAGCTTTCATGTTTGGGTCAACTCAAATGTAGCAGTAACCAAATGTTTGGAACACTTAAGTTCAAGCTTTCTCTCGTTGTTTTTATGTGACAACATTGTTTGTTTTAATTGTTCTGTCCCCTAATTCAGGTTTGTTCTTTTGGACCCACCCTTTTTTAACCAATCTTACTCCAATTGCACTCTGCTGAGTCACTTGGAAAACTCCATCCCATTTTCCCTGTTGCGTGTTGGTGGCTAGTTGCCTCATGTAATGCTGCTGGGTAGCCATTGGCACACACAGTGGCTACCTTTATAGGAGGGGGCAGCAGGACTTATCGGTAGCTGAGCCTAAGAGTGGCTGTGGTGCCAAGTTCCCCAGAGCATGGTGGCATAGGGAGCAGCAGCATGACCAGATCCAGACAGCAGAAGCCTTGCTCCTGGAGCTCTGCCACAAATATAAAAACATGAGAATTGCAATAGTGGGTCAGACCAAGGGTCCATTGAGCCCAGCATCCTGTCTCCAACAATGACCAATCTTGGTCATTTGAGAGAAGTACCCCCCCCAGCAGGTCACAATAGGGCAATCCATTCCCTGTTGTTCACTCCCAGCCCCCAACAGTAAGAGTTTACGTCCCCCATACCTACTTGGCTAATAGCTGTTAACTGGCCTACCGTCCAATAACTTAGCCAGTCCTTTTTTTAAACCCAGCTATACTACTGGCCTTGACCACATCTTCTGGCAAAACATTCCACAAGTTAATTGTTCATTAAGTGAGAAAAATACTTTCTTTTATTTGTTTTAAATCTGCTGCCAGTTAATTTCATGCGTGTCTCCTCATTCTAGCACTATTTGAGAGGGTAAATAACCACTCCCTAGTAACTCATTCCACACCACTTGTGATTTTATAAACTTCCATCATATCCTCTCTGTCGTCTCTTCTCCAAGCTGAAGACCCTTAACCTATCAAGACTTTCTTTGTATGGAAGTTGTTCCATACCCTTTATCATTTTTGTTGCCATTCTCTGAACCTTTTCTTTCAGTAAGTAAATCTTTATTGTTGAAGCCCCAAGGGCCATAACAAAACAAACAACAAAACCACTATTAAAACAATAAAAGTCCATAAAATATTTATACAAATCCTCTCTGGGCTTATTACAATTAGGAATTTCCATTTACAATTCATCTCCTAATATTTATTTTTAAAAATCATAAAAATAACCAACCATACAAATACTTTTAACATTGAACACAAATAATAATTATTCTCAAATTTAAAACTATATATCTTGGTCACCTTTACAGCTCAGGACATGATTTTCTTCAAAATTCTCTCCTTGGCTGCCTTAATGCAAACCCAGCAACTTCTTTTGTGATCCTGAGATTCATACCATTCAAGGCATATATCGATTTAAATCTGACTGGTCAATTCAAAGATGCCGAATAAAAAAAATTAAATGCGCATTACGCAGATCAGCGTTGCATTATTTGGACAATTATACAAATAATGTGGGAGATTCTCAATAGAACCCTCCCCACAAAAACAATATCTGGAGGATGCTGGCTCATTTACATATCTACCTCTCAAATACTCTTGAGTTGAGTTCCATAAATTGGAATCTCAGTTTAGTGAATGTACCCCTCAAACAATAATCCTGCAATACATTTAGATATTTCTCATACCCAAAACTTGTCTTGAATAATCAAAGAAAAGGAGAGAATTTGGAGACGCCTACAATTCCAATATCACTGTTTTGCAATATCCTGAAAATGTTGCTTGCAAAGGTTTTTTGCCACCTGGTTGTCCATTTTTAATAAATTTTGGACATGCAGACCATTTTGTACCAACGTAAGTCCAATTTTTTGCCAACCAGGAACCTTTATCAGTAGACAACCACTGATTTTTGTTCTTTCACGCACAATTTGACTAGTGAATGTTTACCTTTATTGATCCTTAACAAAAAGTATATCCTATACAATATAATCCATACTTGAATGGAGAGACAACCCAGCTTACTCCTTAAGAGTGCACCTGTGGTAGATGAATATACCATCTTCATGTGGTAGACGACATGCAGGTGGGGGGGCATAGCTCAAGTGGTAAGAGCGTGTGCTTTGCATGTATAAGTTCCCAGGTTCAATCCCTGGCATCTCCACCCCAGGATCCCTGGTAGCACACCCGGGGGACTAAGATGGACCATTGGTCTAACTCAGTTAGGCAATTTAGTTTAAGATATCATTAGCAAAGCCCTCAAAAACCTGTTCTAGACCACTACAAGATTACTTATTTTGAAGATCCCCCATATTTCTACCCCACAAGTTATTTGGGCTACAACCTTAGACTGGAAAATCAATCTTCCACCTTTACCCCTCCAAAATCAAAGGATAGCGTGTACTGTTCTTTCAGCCTTTATCCTGATATGGTCCTGCCAAGAACCTTTATAGGAAAAGACAACCCCCTGATAGGTAAATACTCTAACTTGTTCTGTTTTGTTACCATCAATTTCCCATCTGTGCTTTCTTAAATTATTACCTAGGACCATAACTTTTGTCTTTGCATAATTAATTTTAAGCTGCTCCTTCCTACAATAATCACTTAAGAGTTGTCAATAAGCGTTTCAACCCTTCCAAAGCATGAGAAATAAGAATCATGTCATCCGCATAAAGCAGTATTGAAATATTCTATTCAATAATTGAACAGGGAAGTATTCATTGCCTACTAATTCATGAGTGACACTACTAATATAATAATTAAAAAGAAATGGGGCCAAAATACAACCCTGTTTAACACCTCACGAGGTCGGGATTGGGTCAGTTAGATGGCCATCTATATAAAAACGTACTTCTAATGAGGTGTCTGTATACAGTAACTGCAGTATACATTATAACAATCTTTTATCTGTCGCAACCAATTGTTTCATAACCACTCACGATTTATCCGGTGAAATGCGTTAGACAAATTCACAAAACCTATCTCTCTGAGATAGGGCAACCAGAACTTCACACAATATTCAAGGTGTAGTTGCCCCATAGGTTTATATAGAGGCATTATGATACTTTCAGTTTTATTCTCTATCCCTTTACAAATAATTCCTAACATTCTGTTTGCTTTTTGACAGCCGCCGCATGCTGAGCTGAGGATTTTAATGTATTGTCCACAGTGACTTCAAGAGCCTTCTCCTGAGTAGTAACTCCTGATTTAGAACCCAGCATTGTGTACATATAGTTTGGATTATTTTTCAGTATGCATCACTTTGCGCTTGTCAACATTAAATGTCATCTGCCTTTTAGATGCCCAGTCACCCAGTCTCGCATGATCCTCCTGCAATTCTTCACAGTCCACGCCAGTTTTAACTACCTTGAATAACTTTGTGTCATCTGCAAATTTGATCACCTCACTCTTTACCCCCTTTTCCAGATCATTAATGAATATATTAAACAACACTAGTCCTAGTACAGATCCATGGGGTAGACCTACAGTGGATAGCATATTTGCTACCCGCAGATAATACTGGCATTTCCAGGTACCATTGGTGGGCACCAGACAAGATACCCAGCTGCCCATCAGGTACCTGATGCTAGAAAATGTGGGTACTACAGTGTCCTGCGATGCCCCAGAATGCCAACCCCAGAACTTGCGACTCCCCAGGCTCACTCATCTCACTGCCAAGCTTCTGCTCTTCTGGTTGGTCACTGCTTGCTGCTTCTCCCTGGCCCGCACGCTGTTCAACTGAGTGAGGAACTTCCCCGCTTGCTTTTTCTGAGGAGAAGTGGGGGGAGCAAGGAGGCCTCTTCCCACCTGTGTGCACCCCCAACTCATTTATTTATTTATTTATTTATGTCTAGCCCTGTTTTATATTTTATATTTTATATTTGATTGTTTTAAAATGAATTTTAGTGTTTTTATTGTTGGAAGCCGCCCCGAGCTGCGTTGCAGTAGGGGCGGGGTATAAATCTGAAAAATAAAAATAATAATATCAGGAGAGTGTGTGCTCCCCCATTTTGGGTCCCCCTGGGAACAGGAGACCCATTCGAGGGGTGCACGCATGTGGGAAGAGACCTCCACGGTCCCCATCCCACTCAGAAAAAGCTTAGTGGGGAAGTTCCTCGTTCAGTTCAGCACATGGGCTGGGGACCAGCAGCAAGCAGGGATCAGTGACCGATCAGAAGACCAGCAGCCCGGTGGTGAGGTGAGTCAGCCCAGGACCCAGGGAGGAGTCTGGTCACATTTAGGTACCAATTGGTGCCTGAACACAGCAGGGGTGAGTTTGGCACCCCAAATTGGATGGGGTGCCCAACAGGCTGGGTACCTGGTTGCAGCTCTACCCTGGGGCACTCCACTATTTACTTCTCTACATTGGCCCGTTTTACACAGACGTGGGAGGCGCCGCAGTGCAGGGGGGATGGGTGGAGGCCATGGTGGGTGTGCAGCGCGTGGGCAGGCCATCACGCTGACGCCCACCCATCTCTACCCATGGAGGCATCTCCATTTCCCCCAAACGTCTCCATGTGTGGGGGAATCAGTGGAGGTGGGGGGAGTGCGCATGCACCCCCACCCATCCCCATCGACGGTCAGAGGAGCTCTTCCCCCTCCCCCCCATCCACTCTATCACAAACATGGGGAGGGGGGGAGGTCCATGTAAAAAAGGGCCATAGTGAAAACTGACAATTTAGTCCTCTTTGTTTCCTGTTCTTTAACCAGTTACCAATCCATGATAGGACTCTGCCTCCTATCCCATGACTATTTCATTTCCTCAAGAGTCTCTTGTGAGGGACCTTATCAAATGCTTTCTGAAAATTTTATTCATTTTATTTATTTATTTATTTATTTATGTCGCTGCTCTTTTACCCCGCACCCTCCCACTCACAGAGCAGCTCGGGGCAGCTTACAACAGTAACAATTAGGGGTGGAAATTCCGGTTCTCCGGAGATCCGATATTGCCGGGATTTGGTTGTATCGGCTTAATCCGATAAATCCAATATTTACCTGTACCGGTATACTGGATTTTTAACATTGGCTGCGGTATCGGATTTTTTACATTGCGGCCATTTAAGTTAATAGCCGCAATGTAAAAAATCCGGTACCACGGCCAATGTTAAAAATCTGGTATGCCGGTACAGGTAAATCTGGTACCAGGGAGATCCAATACTGGTACATCTGGTATCCGGTATTCTCCCCGGTGTCCCACCCCTAGTAACAATAAAATAATAATAATAATAATTAATAAAAGAAACACATGCATATACAATTTAAAATTCATTAAAATGCAAAAAATATAAAATGGGAAGAACACCCCCACCAACCCACCCTACCCGTCTCCCACTCAGAAGGCCCAACGGAACAACCAAGTCTTACACTGTCTTCGGAAAGAGGGGAGGTCTGGGACTAGGCAGGCCTCCATCGGGAGGGAATTCCACAGCCTACCGCAGGGGCCACAATACGATCTGGGGTCCCGCAGGTAAGCTGGGCCCAGACCATTTAGGGCTTTGTAGGTCATTACCAACACCTTGAATTGGGCCCAGAAGATAATAGGCAACCAGTGCAGGGAACGGAGAACTGGTGTAATGTGCTCGCAGCGACCTGTCCTCGTTAAGAGACAGGCCGTCGCATTCTGCACCAGCTGCAACCTCCAGACCGTCCCCAAGGGTAGCCCCACATAGAGTGCGTTACAGTAGTCTAATAGAGAGGTAATAAAGGCATGGATGATGGTGGCCAGATCTGAGTCCGAAACGTACGGCTGCAGCCATCGTACCAGATGTAACTGGTGGAATGCTCCCTTCACCACAGCCTCCACCTGGAGATCCAGGTGGAGCTGTGGGTCGAGGAGCACCCCCAGACTACAGACCTGTGTGGCCAAAGGGGGGCAAACCCCGTCAACGACAAGAGCCACCACCACCCCGACCCTACCCACCAACATCACCTCCGTCTTGTCAGGATTCGACTTCAGACGACTCGCCCTCATTCAGCCCCCCACAGCCGCCAGGCACCGGGTGAGCACCGAGACTGGTGGGTCTGGGTCTGCAGAAAAAGAGAAGTAGAGTTGTGTGTCATCAGCGTACTGATGACAACGCACGCCGAACCCTCTCACGACCTTGCCCAAATGTTGCATATACACGTTGAACAGGAGGGGGGACAGAATAGAACCCTGCGGAACTCCACACGTGAGGTCCCGGGAAGATGAAGTACATTCCCCGAGAACCAAACGCTGAGTTCTCCCAGCCAGGAACGAGCGGAACTATTCAAGAAGAACTCCGCCCACCCTGGCCCGGTCCCGCAGCCAAGCCACCAACATCTCGTGGTCAACAGTATCAAATGCAGCCAACAGATCTAATAAAATTAGTATAGAAGATCTGCCCTGATCTAATTCACCGGGCAGGTCGTCAACCAAAAAGCCACAAGTGCAGTCTCTGTGCCAAACCCAGGACGAAAGCCGGACTGTGAAGGATCAAGAAAAGTGATCCGATCAGATGCCCCTGAAGCTGCTGAGCCACCACCCGCTCAATAACCTTCCCTAAAAAGGGAAGGTTAGAGACTGGTCGATAGCTGGCCGGGGAGTCAGTATCAAGAGATGGTTTCTTAAGCAGGGGCCGTACCACCGCCTCTTTGAGGCGGCTTGGCACCCTGCCCTCCCTAAGGGAGGCATTCACAACCCCCGCCAGCAACGGCCCTAATGTCTCCTGGCAGGCCTTAACCAGCCAGGACGGGCATGGATCTAATTCACAACAGGTGACCCTTACAGCCCCAAGGACACCGGCCACATCAACAGGCGACACCCCCCGAAATTGATCCCATGAAATCAGACAAGGCAGGTCCTCCACTACCTCAGGTTCTCCCACTGTTATAAGTGCAGCATCAAAGTTACGGTGAATCCGAGCGATTTTATCCACAAAAAAGTCAACAAACATGTCACAGCGGGCACTGGAAGATTCCAGTTCCAGGTGGAGAGATACTGGACTGACCAGCCGCTACACCACCCGGAAAAGCGCCGCTGGACGTGGCTTTGCAGATGCTATGAGGGCAGCAAAGAACTTTCTCTTTGCTGCCCACACCGCTACAACATAAGCTTTTAAACTAGCTTTATGCTGCAATCGGTCGGCTTCAGCACGAATCCGGTGCCACCGTCGTTCCAACCGCTGGCCTTACCACTTCATCCGGCGCAGGTCTTCTGTAAACCAAAGGGGACTTGTGTCGTTGGCATTCCGGAAGCGGACGCCTGGGAGCCGTTCGGTTAATGGCCCCAGTCAACGAATTGTTCCAGAGGACAATGAGGTCATCGAGTGAACGGTCATCGAGATCAGGAGGTAATTCCCCTAGAGCATTCTAGGGTATGGCTCCCTCCCCCAGTGTAAGGGGGAGGGGGGACTGGGTTGGGGAGGGTTGGGAGTACTCCCCTGGTGTGAGGAGGGAATGTGACCCAACAGGGGTGGACGGGTTTGGCCCCCCTGTGAGAGGGGGGTGGGGGAGAGGGATATAGGTTACCTTTCTGGTTCCATAAGTCTCTGGGGGCCAACCAACCGAACTGGTTCTATACCTTTCCGGGGGCAGACGTGCGCCAGGAGACTGGCCTGGAGGAGATAATGATCCGTCCATGACAAGGGCATAGTTAATACATCCCCCGCTACCGGATCCCCCGCCTCAAGGCCAGTGCCGATTATCAGGTCAAGGGTATGTCCACCATCATGGGTCGGGCCCACAACCCGTTGAGACAGTCCCATGGTTGTCATGACGGCCATGAACTCATGCTCCGCTTCTCCAAGATTGGCGTCAGCGTGAATGTTGAAATCCCTCAGGACTAAGTCCTTGGAGATCGCAAGACCACCTCCGACACCAATTCAGCTAGGGCGTGTAGGGATGCTGCCGTACAGGTCAGTGCATGGTATATCAGCAGCAGCCCCTATTTGTCTCCAGCCAAATCGAACACCAGATGGATACCCTACATGCCCAAGATAGTCTGCATTGGATACCTCCTCACACACCAGGTGCCCTTAAAAATAACAACTACACCACCTCCCCACCCCTCTGGTCTAAGCTGGTGCTGTACAGAGTACCTGGCCGGAACAAGGTCAGCTAGAATTGGCCCTGACTCCGTGTCCAGCCAGGTCTCTGTAATACACATGAGGTCGGCTGCTTGATCCAGGATCAACTCCTGGATCATTGTAGATTTATTAACAACCAACCTCGTATTAATCAGCAGCAGTTCTGGACCAGGGGCCCTCCCATTCTCAATCACCGCATTACCTGTCCGGGGTCCTGCAAGAGGGACAGGCACCAAGTACCTGTCCCTTATCACCGGTGTTACCCGCCTCCCTGAAAGACCATAATTGCCCCGGCCCATCACGACCCCAATGGCTGTAGAACACACACACCCCGGCCCACCCCCTCACCTCCTGTCCCGCCTGGCCCCCGAGGGAGACCCCCTCCCCCCTATATCCCTCTCCTCCACCGCCCTCTCACAGGGGGGCCAAACCTGCCCACCCCTGTTGGGTCACATCCCCTCCTCACACTAGGGGAGTACTCCCAACCCTCCCTAGTCCCCCCTCCCCCTTACATGGGGGGAGGGAGCCATACCCCTCAACTCCACTCTAATCCACCCTCGGCTGTCCCAATATCAGCCTCCCCCGGTCACTGCCAAGGGCCCTTTGGCATGGCCCCAAGGTATGCAGTCTGCAGTGGTGCTGGATGCACTGTTGCTTATCCCCCTCCCGCTGAACATCCCTCTCGGAAGGGGAAACCCCTGACCTCACTGCCCCTCCTTTGCAACTAGCCTGATTTCGCAGTACAGCTGGAAACAGTACTCCAGGAAGGTATTGAAGGAGCTCTAGACCACCACCACCACAACGTCCCTCAAACAGCCCTTCAACAGCCTTCACCCTTTGGCGCCACCCAGAGGGTGCCGCCCCCTGGGCAGCAGCAGTCTTTTATGGCAAATACCTGGAGGGAGGGGCAGAAGAGAAGGCACATGTGGGAGGAGTACCAGCAACCTCCTTCTGCTGACCATCCCCAACAATTCCCCTCTGCAGGCCAGCCACACCCCCGGGTAGCCAGATACATTGTGTCAACTGGCTCAGCCTTACGCATGTTCTCATTTACACCCTCAAAAATTCCAATAGATTAGTGAGGCACAACTTCCCTTTGCTAAATTCATGTTGACTTTTCCCAGTAATGTCAGATGTATCAATATGTCCAGATTTATCAATTATGTTCTTAACCATTTGCACCAGTTTGACTGGCACTGATGTCAGGCTCACCGGTCTGTAGTTTCCAGGATCACCTCTGTAGCCCTTTTAAAACGTCGACATTACATTTGCTTCCCTCCAATCCTCCATTGCAGTGGCAGATTTTAGAGAGAGATTACAAATTACCAATAGTAGGTAACTTCATACTTGAGTTCCTTCAGAACTTGGGGGTGAATACCATCTGGCCCCATTGATTTTTTATTATTTAGTTTGTCAGTTTGTTCTAGAACCTCTTCCAGAGTCACCTTGATTTGCGACGGTTCTTCTGATTAATCACCTAAGAAGAATATTTCCGGTATGGGTATCTCCCCAACATCCTCTGCAGTGAAGACCGAAGCAAAGAATCTCTGCAATGACCTTATTCTCCCTGAGTGTCCCTTTCACCCCATGTCATCTAATGGCCTAACTAACTCTCCAACAGGCATCTTGCTTCTGATGTATTTGAAAAAGGTTTTATTATTATTTTTTGCATCTTTAGTAAGTCTTTCCTCTGTCACCATTCCCAATACCACTGCTGCTCAGGGGAACTTGCCGCTCCCATTCTCAAGGACTTGCTACCATTGCTATTGCTCTCAGGCTCAGCTTTTAAGCCCTTCTTCCTTGTGCTCTTTCCCTTGCACCTTGTCCCTAGCCACTCTCACCAAATGTAACAGCAGCTACAGACAAGGGCCTGCTCTTCATTGGCCACCCACAAGATTTACGGGTGACCGACCCAGAGCAATTAGGTATCAAACATATAGCGGATCTTAAATAGACGACATGGTCTGTCGGTGGTGCAGCTACACCGGGGCCCATGAGCCTGGGCACATACTGCTGCTCCACCCCACCCCCATCTTCCTGTGTTCCCCTGCATTTTACCTTCTGTATCAAGGTCTTCCCAGCCTAGCTACGCCGCTAGACCCTCTGTGTGATTGCAACCCAAACGAGTGGGTAGCATCATGTCTGATAACACCCAGTCTGAAAGAAATGGCATTTGTGAAATAAAGCTCTTGGATTCTCTTCTCGTTTCACCAGAATGTGTCCCTTTAAAATGGCAATATGTTGAGCCTAAGCAGAAATAAATGGCATTGAAATCAAATACTGAGTCATTCTCCATGCAACATTATTCTAAATAGGGAAATAAACGAGAGCCCAAAGCTGCTAATAACATACAGGTTGTCGCAGGGGTAAGCGTACCAAACCAGCAAAATGTTTATCATGATGACTTCATCAGTGTTATTTTATTAGCAAAATCCAAATTCAACAGAAAAGCATGCTTTCACTTGTACCACAGAAAATCTAAGATCCAGATCCAATAACGTATTTAACTATGTGCTTTCATGCCTTAGTGGATCAGGGTCTAAAATGGTACACATTTCCATTTAACATGTGAAGCAGGATATTCTATATCGCTTATACTGATCTGAAAGTCCTTTGTAATTGGCTTTGTAGAACCAACCAACTTTTCCTGTGCATAGTTAAGAAGAAAATGTGTTCCTTCTCTAAGGAAATAGTTCAGGAGGCATCATAAACCTTCATCTGGAGCTTCTCATTGCACGTCCTACGTTGATAGCGGTGTGCAGTTTAAGTTACTAAAACAAATGGCGACCCATTCGTTTTAGTACCTAGAGACCCAAAAACAAATGAATAAGCAAACATTTGTTTGCTTTAATTCATTTTTGTTTTAAAAAATAATAATAATTTAAAAAATAATTGCAGATACACAAAATGGCTACTGCATGTGTCCAGACTGGCTGCCCTTTTCCAAAATGGTGGCAAAGCTTTTGCATGCGCAAGGATTTTTTAAAATGTCTTAATAGTTTTTTAACATACAAATGTTTTTTAACATACATTGATAGTTTTTTAACATACAGACTAACCAAAACCTGAAAATGAATGGATTTTTTAAAACAAAAACGAATGAGGTCCCTTCTGCACACCCCTACTTGTTGACATTTTGGATTCCTCTGTGTGTGTATCAGGGATAGGCATGAAGCAGAGAAAAAATGGGTGCAATAAAGAAGTGTGCAATAATTAATTCTTTAAAATAAAGTAAACCAGGCTAGGGTGGTCAGAATATTTTCTGATGGGAACAGATCTAAACTGATAACTTTGACATAAGGAACTACGTATTTCACAGCAGCACAAGTCTTGTATGAAATGCAGTTTCCTCACAATACTCACTGAAAAAAGGGTAGTTACCATAACAACTGACTCGCCATTTGTATCGCCAAGAAACAGAACATCTCCAAAGAAAATACAATAATAGATCACGTGTGTTGTGTAGTGCCCTCACTGAAAAACAATCCAGTGAAACTCACATGCTAAGACTCTTTTTGCAACGAGCTGCTGTTCTGATAACTAATTTTAGGAGACTATTCTCTTTCATTGCTTATATATTATTAGGGAGGGGGAAACAGCTGAGAACGTCTCTTTGTTTTTAGATGGACTATCTTTGAATCCCTCATCCCTTATCACAGTAGGGAGTCTTCTGTCTAGACACCTGGCCAGACAGAGGCTAGATTAAACCCTGGTATAAAAATAATTATCTGGAGCCTACTTTTTCTGCCTCACACATTTTTCACCTTAAAATAGATTGATCTTAAATCTGCAGCTTTCACGTTACCACTGGGGACTTGATCCTTCTAACACTTGAAGTTAATAGGAGTTTTACCCTTGACTTCAGTGTTAGCAGGATCAGACCCTTCATCTCATTTCTTTAATACCTGCTGCGAAATCTTTGGAGCTGACATCAAAGCCCACTTCTCCCCCATCCATGCTTCCCACTCCTCCACTGAAGTTCTCAGTGATAAAACTCTTGACATCATCAGTGTAGGTTGCCTGAGGATCATCAAAGATTTCTTTGAAGACTTGCTATTCATTTCCATTACAGACAAGAGTTGTGCTGTGGAAAGTGTTCCGCTCCTCCTCCTCCTTTCCCTGGGGGCACAATGAATAAAGAATTCCTGAGAAGTTAGATCATTTCTGGCAATTGGGCATCTTGTCTTGAAATGAAGTTCGGGGTGATACATCCTACTAATATTTCTAACCCCTTCTCCTGTTTGCTGATGATGTTTTCATCTTTGCTTTCACTTGACTTGTGTGGTGCAACCTGCAATCCATGACTGGCCACGCATTGTCTCCTGCTATTCTGATTCTTTCTATCTCTGCAGGTTCTTATGTGGTCCCATCACTGTAGAACCTCTTAAATACCTTCTTGGTAGTTTCTGTGTCTTGCTAGTAACACATCTGTACTGTGCTGCTTATGGGACAATTTTTATCCAACTTTCTCACGTGACACCCTGTGGGGGAGCATGAGTCTTCAGAGTCAAGATCTACATCTACCTTTTCTGGAAGAAATATTGGAGACTTTTAATGCAGTCCTCACCCTATTAAAGTCAATAGGAGTTGGGTTTTTTTGCCTTTGATTCCAGTAGGTTTAGGATTGCAGCCTAACTCTACTCTTTTGTGTGCCAGCTTCTTAAATGAAGCCAAAATCATCATTAAATAACTTACAGCCAATCACCATTTTTTGCAGACCCTTCTCTCAGCCAAGCCTTGTTCCTGGGCTTCCAGCCTTCCTCTGTTGAGGCAATTTTCTTCCTAAATTCCCACCCTCCAGCCATCTGCCTCTGTGTGAAGTTCTCCCTGCTGCTCTATCTCTAAGATGAAAATCTAGCTTAGCTTTTTAAAGGCAGTGTCTCAGAGCAGTGTGGCCAGGGGACTGCACCACTCCGGTACTGTTCATGCATTCCTACCCATTGGAGTAATTTTTGTTTGGGGACGATAGGGAGAATTTAGATGGTTTGCACAAGGAGCCTCTCAGAAAATGATAGTAGTTGGGGCAGGGTTGCCTAAGTTTGAACAGTGAGCAGCAGACAGCACTAAAATAGGAGAGCATGAAAGAGAACACAAATTTTTGATAAGCGCCTCAATTCCACCAGCACAGCAAGATCTTAGGAAGGTTGGGAAGCTGTGGCAGACACGGTCTGGACTAGGTTGGGCCGCACAACAAACATCCACATGGCTGTGCTGCTGGGGAGAGTGGGGAGATGCAAGAACTTGCAGCTGGCCGTTCACATCCCCACTATCAGTGCCCTGTATGACCGGCAGCCATGGAGTCCAATTACAGCCAGCCATGGTGATCAGCCATGGTGGACCCGATCCGGGCCGTGTCTTCTGGGCCATAGCAGACATGATAACCCGCTGTGGCCTGCTTTGGCTGTTTGGGCAGACCTTAGCCTGGACTGTGGCCTGGACAGACTCCAGGGGTGGGAGCCCAGACTAGCTGCTGACGTGGCCCGGGGCAATCCGGTGCAGCAGGCAAGAGGCCACGGGGCATTGCTCCTTCCCACCCCACCCTGGCGGGGGCAGGGTCTAGCAAGTGTAGCTTCCAGGATGCTCCCCATGACACTGGGGGCAGCTGGAGGCCGTGCCGGAGGTGTGTGCTGGGGGCACGGTCAGAGGGGCCTGCCCTTTGACCGTGCCTTTCAGCTGGGCCGGGAGGTTGAGGTGGAGGGATCATTAGTGGGTCTAAAGAATGTGAGTTTTCTCCTGGTAAAGTTGGTGGGAAGGCCTTCCCCCTGTGAGAGAGGGGGGGGGGGGAGGAGGAACTCCCCTGGTGGCAGCAGGGAAAGGAAGACAGTGGGGTGTGGAGCCGACTGCCTGGTGTGAGCAGGCAGCAGCATGAGTGGTGCCAGTGGAGAAAGTATTGGGATGATGATATATGTAATTAATGTTAAATGGAGTTATGGGATTTTGTGTATATTATGATGTACTGTGTATATTATGATGTACGCAATCTGACCACAATCAGTCTTCAGTCTGACCAAGTTGAACTCAATCTGCCTTTGGGGAGAGTGGGGGAAGTGAGTTCTTCTGACCCCTCTGAACTTCCCCCTGACAAACATCTGGACCTGTTTGTAGGATTCACAATTCCAAGCATGAAAACACTCTTATAAGGTCATTTGATAGTGATTTTATACATAGAGTTGTGTTCATTGGCTGCAATCCCATGCTCCATGGATCGTGTGTGTATGCGTGGTTCCCACAGGCACAATGTGCCCGCAATGCGGATCTGTGCAGTTTGTGCGTGCGATCCACGGGCATGGGAATTGAGCCTACTGGCTTGAAATGGGCCATCAGTCCCTGATCCTTTCCTAGAAGAAGGTAGCCAATCTGCCTGGCGTTTTCTCTCAT
Source organism: Sphenodon punctatus (assembly GCA_003113815.1). Classification (NCBI taxonomy): domain Eukaryota; kingdom Metazoa; phylum Chordata; class Lepidosauria; order Sphenodontia; family Sphenodontidae; genus Sphenodon; species Sphenodon punctatus. Next base: position 2,210,358 of record QEPC01003095.1, read on the forward strand.
TGGCTTAACTGGAATTTGAGCTGGCAATCATCAAAGACTTTTTCCAGAGGGTTTTCTTGCCACTAAGAACGGGCGACTTTATATTTTGGAATCTTCTCTCTTGTAAGGACGCAATTCTGAAGCCTTTTGACGTTGGCATTGGCTCTTTATTCCAGCCTGAGTCCCACTGAAGTGTTTGTGTCAAGGCAAAAGACTAGTACTGGCACCAAAGAGCTTCATGTCTGTGTCATAAAATAATCTTTTCTTGCTGTCGTGGAGACCCAAGAAATTCTCTAGCAACAGGACAAGAAGCTAATATAAAAATTTGTCCTATAATCCTATTCTAAACATTTGCACTCCTACTCTTCCTTGAAAGTTGTTTAAAGAAGAGGTAAGGCTGTGATAATGAAGAACTGTTGGGAGTCCACATAGCTATTCAGAAATTTTAAAGCCAAAAGACTTCATTATGATCAGCTGCTTTGGCCTCCTGTATAACACAAGCCATAGAAATTCATCCAGTTATTCCTGAATGAAGCTGAGAATTTCTGATTGAGTCATACATTTTCTCTGCATGTCATTCGGCAGGTGCCACCTCCAAAATAATCCCAGATTGTACCAATTGTTGTTCAGTGTCCTGCAACTCCAGCCAGAGGGTCAAATTCAGCATTGGTGTAAATGGGCTTCAAGTATCACTAGGTACACATTTGGCTCATTTGAGAGAATTGTGTAGAGAGGATGCAGTATAATTATGCAGCCAATGCATAAAAGCTCCTGAGATTTACTATAGTATCTCAGGATATCCCTGTTCTACTCACTGGAACAAACTGTAGCTATTGTAACATTTCATTGTTAATCTCATGGGGTTTTGCAGTAGCACAGGCAATAGTAATACAGAATTTGCCTTTCCCACTGTAATTTCTTTTAATGTTGCTTAAAATGACACTGTCAAGGTTTATAAGCCCCCAAATTGACCTATCTTAATTTTATTACGATTTAGATCAAGAAAGTCTTCTGCATTCTAAATAGCTGCACGGGTTTGGTTTTTTGTTGTTGTTTGTTTTTTAATAAAAAATGTTTTTTAAAAACTCCCACTGAGAAATAGTAGTAGAAGGCTTATTTTTATGGGACATACAAAGAACACTCCCTCAGTTGTCCTCGCAGCTCTGTCTCCTGGCACCACAAAATGGTGGCAGGTCCACCCACTCATTCACTTTCCAGGAGATTCCAATGCCAATAGGAAGGAAAAGGGTGCAGGAGGAACACTCCTCCTACCAGCACCTCACAATCCTCATGGTGGTATACTGTCTCCTTCACGGAGTCGAGTACACATCCCATGTTACTGTGGCTGTGAGCAGTGCATCTATGCAGCCAACAGAACCCAGTTGTTGTGATGCAGGGGCACGTTTCAGTGCAGGCAAGCCCCCAGTGTCTTTGTTCTCTTGAACTGCCAGTTCCAGCTAGTTCACCTCTTGCTCTAGTAAGCCTTTAGCAATCTTGGGAGCAGACAATGTTCTTTTGAAAATTCCATTTATAATTCTCTTTACTCCTTTTTATTTCATATTGTGAAATGGTCAATGCTGAGGACTTCTCTCTCTCAATTCTTGGCAAATCAGTCATGCCGGATCGTGTTCAGCCAGGCCTGGAGATGGCCTTGTAGTTTGGAGTTACCTCCACCTAGCAGAATAAGCTGGGAGGATAAAGCCAGTCAGTGCATTATCAGCAAGCATCTGCACTTTGTGGTTTATACAGTTCCTGAAAGATTAGATTTGCATTGACACTGAAGGGTGATTCATTCACATTACATAGTGGAGACCAGATGCACCTTCCACTTCCTCCCATGTACACAGAGCTCTGAAGTAGAAGGTCTTTTAGGGAGGAAGTTTAGACACCCACTGCCTTCTTGCAAGCCAACCTTCCCTAACATCCAGGCCCTCTCTAGTGGGGTTAGACAGGGGGAGTCATTTCAACTTGAAATTTAGGAGGAGACACCTGCAGATTTGGTTCCTCCCTAGTTTTTTGGGGGTGAACAGACATCCCTGTCCCATTTGCCAGGGCCAACTTGAGAGGGAAAACATAAGTTCTTAACAGGGCAGTGGTAAGGGGATTTGCTTAAAACAGGAGTGGGGAATATTTTCCCGCATAGGGGCCACTTTGAAAATTGGGACAAGCTCCGAGGGCTGCATAGACATTGGGGGCAGGGGTGCTGAAGTGGTTCATTCAGGAAGAGGAAGGTCAAGATCTGTGCCATTGATCTGCCCCCTATGCTTCTGTGCATTTCCTCGTCTCTGCTCCCTTCCCCTGAGTTCACTCTTTCAGTGCTTGGGAGAAGGGACGGGATCCAAGGGACGACCAGATCATGAGAACATAAGTAGTGTCATACTGGGTCAGACCAATGGTCCATTGAGCCCAACACCTGCCTCCGACAGTGGCCAATCTTGGTCGCTTGAGAGAAGTACCCAACAGGTTACAACGGGATGATCCATTCCCTGTTGTTCACTCCCAGCTTCCGACAGTAAGAGGTAACGTCCCCCAAAACTTACAGGACCTAAAAAGGGGCCATATAAAAACGAATTGCATGCTGCATTTAGGCCCTATGCCTGAGGTTCCCAATCCCTAGCTTAAAAGACAACAGCAGCAAGTCAGAGAGAGTAACAACATGGGATGAGGGTGGCTGGAAGGGAAGATCAAGCAGGCTACATGGGGAATTGGGAGAGGGTGGC
>QEPC01003095.1:2213156-2238366 GCA_003113815.1 Sphenodon punctatus
GGGTGAAAACAGACATGACACTAACCACCCTTTAACCACCCTTGGTGGTTATTTATGCATGTTGCAGGACTGTATTGGTGCCCTATGCAGCCCTGAAACATGCATAAATGACCACCAAGGGTGGTTAAAGGGTGGTTAGCGTCATGTCTGTTTTCACCCTATGTCTCTAGAGCCACATGTAGCTGTTCGGCGTCATTGTGGTAAATGGATGAGGGATTAGAAAATTTTGCCCACCCGTGCACTAGGATTTGGCCCTAGAACCAATTCTGCATGAGCAGCTGTTGTCAGGAAATGGCAGCTCATGATTTCAGAGGGTTAATGCTTTCCAGCATTTTGTTTTCCTTCACTGTCCCCTTAAGATTTTTGAGGGTTAGGAGTTCAGTCTCCATCTGTGGTTTACACAGTCTTAGCATTTGTTTAAATAAGTATAGTACAATGTTAGGAAATCTTTGTGGCAGGCAAGCCATCTGTCTAGAGAGGAAGGGAAATCCTGCTTGTACAGGTTTATATTTGGAAGGCAGATAGGAGCCAGTGACCTGGGCCTACATATGTCTAAATGGATTAAGCAAGTCAGAGGTGGGAGAGCATTTTGCATGTGGCACGTCTGTATTTCTTTCCCCCGTGTTTGACTAAAAGCCTAAACAAGCTTGTGAGTATTCCCCTGTCTGTGACCTCTGATACACTTCTGTAATCTCATTTCTCCACCACAGCAACAGGGCTATAAAGTGATGATTAATGTGCTTGCTGCTTCTGCAATTAAAAAACCCAAAAACAAACAGCAACAAAAAACCTGGGCAAGTTCTGAACACGCTGACTCTATTAGACTAACGGGGAGTGCCAGAGATGTGGCACTAATTGTGATAAAAGGGGTCTTGGTGTGTCTGAAACACATCCGCATTAACTCAGTTTAATGAAGCATCTCTTTGGAATTAGACTCTCACTGTACAAATCTCTTCTCTGCTTTCACTTTATAGTGCTGCTTTTAAACTGAAGATACTTTCATTTCATAATTTAGAGCTGAAAGCAACACACAGTTGGAGGAAGAATTTATTTTATGAGGATACAGACTTTCCCAATAGCACATTACCAAGATGTGAAGTTGGGAGGCAATGTGGTGCAGCCATTAAGGCACTCTCCTGGTGACTCAGAAATCCTAGGTTCTAGTCACCTCTTTCACTGACCAGTTGCATGACCTCGAGCAAGTCTCATTGCCTCCATTTGATTTTCCACCCCTTGTTTATCTTGCCTATGATGAGCTTTTTAAGATAGGGACTGGCATTTAAATTGCATCTGTACAGTAACTAGCACAATGGGCCCCGACCTTAACTCAGACCTTTAGTTGTTACTGTAACAGAAATTATAATAGCATTTAGGCTGTTTTAAACTAACCTCAAGCAGCCTAATTTCTTGCGGACTTCAGAGTCCAGAAGAAAAGAAACTAGTGCAGGGGGCTTTAAATGCCTCCGTGCTGCTACCAGAAGTCGGGCGGCCACCGTTTGAAACAGTGGCCGCTGACAAACTAATGCTTCTTGGAGATGCTGTCTTGTAAAACCTCAGTTATGTGGCTTTTGCAAGGCAGCATCTCCAAGAAGCGCTAGTTTGCCGGTGGCCACTGTTTAACTTCCGGTAGCAGCGGGGGGGAACGTCTAAACCCTCCTGCACTAGTTTCTTCTGGACTCTGAAGTCCGCAAGAAATGAGACTGCTTGAGGTTCATTGGTGGACTTGGGCTCAGCTACTCTGCCTTGATAGATTGCTTTCTAAGCCATTGGGCTGCTGGTGCTGCAGGATGTACTCCATCTTTGCGGTGCATGACAGACGGGACTTCAGAATCCAGAAGAAAAGAAACTAGTACAGGGGGATCTGAAGCTATCAGATTACTTAGCTAGGTTTATTAATTAATTGTCAGTGCTTCTGATTGAGTATCCATGCCTCTGACTGAGTTATCCATCCAGTCTACTTTAGCAAGAAGCAGTGTGGATGCACCACAGGATGTTGAGGCTGATGGTATAGTACAAGGCATGAAGGAGAAGTACCTCAGGTTTTGGCAAATACACAGAGGACATCGGGGTGTGTACGTGTGAAGTGCAGTGGGAGCTGAAAGTACTATTGGGTGCTTTGCTGATGTAAAGGCAAAGTTCCATCTACCAGTGTTCTATCCACTTTGACAGTGATTGGGTGTCATAACTCCTAAGCGCATGTTTGGCCATAGTGTCTAAGCACCATAACTATCCCAACACCAATTTGGCCACTCGTTGAACACACAATGTGAACACCATTGCATCACAAGGGCAATTTGCGTGTTCCGACTGAACACGTGGCCAACGTTGTGTCTAATGATATCGTGTGGCATGTGAGCAGGTACAACACAGGGAACGAGGTGGCAGCACTTGCATGCTGAGATCGGGTGGTGAGCAAAACACTGACTTGCCCTAAGAGTGTGTCTAAGCAGTGCCACATGGTGAGCACAGGGCCAAACTGGTGTTCATATCAAGGTCAAAACACACATTCAGACACCCATTGACGCTATGTTTAAAGACACCCAGTATCCACTTTGACAGAGTCACTTGCGTCCTTGAAGGACCAGGTCTGTGGGGCTGGGGTAAGTCACTGCAGGGTGCAGCTCTCAGAGCCAACTGAGGTCCAGCAAGCCTTTGGCCTTTTAAGGGAGCCAAGTGTGGAGGTTTAATTAAGGTCAGCTGAGTGGCTCCAGCTGGGTGTGGCTATGGAAGCCAGCAAAGCCTCAGCCATAAAAAGGGTAAGCTGAGGCACACAAGGGGAGGACCACCAGAGAGAGAGAGAGAGAGTGTGCGCGCGCGCGCGCGCCAGCCATAAGGCTCTGCTCAGAGGAGGCTTAGGGGAAAGGAGCCTGTCTCCCAGCCCATAGGGCGTACCCTGGAAACCAGCTGGTAAGGGTTTCCTTGGCAAGGGAGGCCAGGCTGGGAAAGTCTCAACCGAGAAAAGCTGTAAGAGGAAACGGACTGGCATTGTAGAGTGGAGAAAGCTTTAGACACTGAGAATAAACTGCACAGTAAAGCAGAAGGTGTTGTGTGAACTGGTTCCTGGGTTGAGATCCTGTAAGTACTCACCTTAACAGGGCTCAATTTTCTTATATCCACCATTGAGGTTTCCCTGTTTCCCACCTGGAATTGCCCTAATTTTGGATTGGTCCACCACCTCCCCAAGGGGCCAGATTAGGGCCAATCTCAGGGTTTGTTGGGCCATGTGTGAAGTCCTGGTGCAAGGCCTAATTTGCCCTCATACCTGTGCACACACCTTATCAGCCTCCCACTTACCCTTAGCTTTCCACACACAGTGCCCCCTTGCCACTTCCATACCACAGATCCATCCTCCCAACATCCTGCCACAGAATGCCCCCTTGTCTAGTTCCCCCTCCCCCCAACCTTTGTAAGTCACCCCAAGTCGCTTTTGCGAGAGGGGTGGGGTAAAAATAGGAAAAAAAACCTTTCCTTCCACGGTTCTTCCCCTCCCTCCAAGACAGTGAGGGAATGGCAGCATTGGTGTTTATCCAATAAACATAAAGCAGCGGGGGGAGGGGGGCGTACCTCAGTCCCTGTGGAGAGGGGGCTAAAGTTCCAGTTGCCTTGGGCCAGCCTAGTGCTGGCACCATAGTGCTGCTGTGTTAGGAGTAGGGGAAGGGCCCAGGGATCCGAGGGGAAACAATCACACGGATTCCAAGCACTAGGGCAGTATAACTGTAGAAAAAAGTCCCTCAGGGTCTTATAGTGGTGTTGGGTATTAGCTGCAAGAGCTAGCCCTCGCCGAAGCTCATCACAGGGACTGGTGACCTGAGTACTGCCCACACTATGGCTAGCACGCACCCAAGTGTACAGGAATAAGGTAGGGGAGGTGAGGTTCAGTGGTGGTTCAGCGAGGGAGAGGGTCCTGGGATCCCGGGAGAACAACCCAGGAGGGGGGATTAGGGGTTTCACACAGGGTCCAAAGGGGAAGGCAAGGAGGGTTCCGGTAATACACACACACACTCTACACCCAGCTCTTACTACGTACACAATCACTCAGGCACTCACCAGTCACGCTCCACACTCTCTCTCTGTCGTCCTCGTTTAACAATCACTCTGCTTTCTCAATGTTCCACGCTACGCTCTGAGGGCCGGTCTCACGGCACACGTCCGATCACCAGCAATGTAACACCGTCTCTACGGGGTTTAAATAGAGTGCGGTTGGGCTTGCAGCCGTGCGGAGCAGCGAGGCAGCACTTCCGGGTTGCGATTGTGCATGTGTACTGTGCGCGGGGTTGCCGGGCTACCCAGGGACGCTCCTTCCCCCTGACTCCACCCTTCCACTGCTAGTATCGGCGGAGGGGCGGCGCACTGAGCCCGCCTCTCACTCCGTTGGAGCTGGCGAAGTCTGATGTGGCTGTGCTGGAGCGGCCACCTTCCCCTGCCTCTCAGGGATCTGACAGTACCCCCCCTTCCAGGGTGGCGCCCATGTGGCTGGCCCGGTCGAGGCTTCGTAGGGAAACGGGCATGAAAGGCACGGGTTAGCCAGGGGGCCGTGACTGCCGTAGCAGGCTCCCATGAGCGATCATCAGGGCCATAGCCCTTCCAATCCACGAGGTAATAGAGTGTACCTCGCCGCCAACGTGAATCCAGTATGGCTTCAACCTCAAACTCAGGCGGGCCATCAACTACAGATTCCACGGGTGGTCTAGGATCCTGTTGGGGGAAAAGCAGGGAATACGCTGCCTTCAGGAGGGAAACGTGAAATGAAGGTGTATTTTCACCGAGGGGGGCAGTTGTACCTGGAAGGTAACGTCATTAATTTTTCTTGAAATGGGGAACGGGCCGATAAAGCGCATATCTAGTTTAGCAGATGGGCGGGTCGTCGGATAGTGTCTACGATTGACCCACACTAGATCTCCTACCTTAAGGTCCGGGGCCGGTCGCCGATGACGATCGGCCTGTTGTTTATATTGCTGTCGGGCTTGCCTGAGTGAATGTTGTGCTTGGCGGTGGGCTTGATGGATTCGTTGTATCATTGCCCCAGCGGCGGGAACGTCCACATCAGTAAGTTCCGGAAAGCAGATACGGGGGTGATAGCCGAAGTTTACAAAAAAGGGGGAATGACCTAGAGACATATTAGGAGCATTGTTGTAGGCAAATTCGGCAATGGGGAGAAACTGGGTCCAATCGTCTTGTAGATAATCACAATAACAACGAAGGTATTGTTCTAATGATTGGTTGATGCGTTCGACCTGGCCATTTCCCTGGGGGTGGTATGCCGTGGTTGGACTCAACTGAACTTGTAATAGAGGGAACAATGTTTTTCAAAAACGGGATACAAATTGTACACCCCGATCAGTTATTATTTCCCCGGGGAGACCATGCAGTCTTACAATGTTCTGTAGGACAAGTTGTGCAGTTTGGGCAGCAGTGGGTAACCCTTGGCACGGAATAAAATGTCCTAATTTACTAAAATGATCAACGACTACCAAAATAGTTATAAAGGAATTAGAGGGGGGTAATTCAACAATAAAGTCCATCCCTATGCGCTTCCAAGGGCCCCGAGGGGTCTCAGTTACTTGTAGTAATCCCTGCGGCGGGGCAGCACTTCCGGGTTGCGATTGCGCATGCGTACTGTGCGTGGAGTTGCCGGGCTACCCAGGGACGCTCCTTCCCCCTGACTCCGCCCTTCCACTGCTAGCATCGGCGGAGGGGCGGCGCACTGAGCCCGCCTCTTGCTCCGTTGGAGCCGGCGAAGTCTGATGTGGCTGTGCTGGAGCGGCCACCTTCCCCTGCATCTCAGGGATCTGACCTGCTGCTACTCTGCTTGGCAGGGAGCTAGCAGCTGTCACCTGTGCTAATGGCCAGAAGGGGAGGCAGGGCACTTAGCTCTGCTCCTGGCCTGCCTGCCTCAGGCTTCCTGCAGTGGTGGTGGTTCTGTGCTGCTGCAGCCCAATTGTCGTCAGCTCCGCTCCTTGTCGCCTTGCTGCTCTCTCGTCATGCAGAGCCTTCGGGCTCTTGCTCCGGTGGCAGCCCTGCTCAGCCAGCTACTACGGGCTGCTGAGGCAGGGTCACGCAGATGCATCTGAAACTTTGCATGTAGACTGAGTCGTGGCCGGCAAATCGGGCAGCAGGCTCAGCAGCACTACTGTGACCCACAGCTGGCTCGGAGTCGGGGCACAGGGAAAGAATCTGGGCTAGGGAGCTGCCGCCTCCAGACCCGGCCAGGCGCAGGGCCCAGGTTGGCAGGCACAGGGCCATGTGCAGCTGCACATGTCGCACATGCCTAGGGCAGGCCCTGCTAGCAGCACCAAATAATGTCCATCTGATATAGCCATCCCATTGTGGCTGCTTTCACAACCTAAAAGTCCTTTCAGCTTAATAATTAGAACTTTTTCTTCTCCCCCTTCTTCTTCCACATGTAACTTGAGTCAGTGTCATAATGAGGGCAGGGCAAGAGGGGCAGCTGGCCCGTGTGCAAGCACAGAGGTGGGGACACATATGACCTGACCCTGACCAAAAGTCCTCCGTCCCAGCGTAGCAGGGGAGAGCCTTATGGGGCGAGTAACAACAGGCTCAGCAGAGCAGATTCATATGGGAATTAGCTCCACCAGGTTGTCTCTTATTCACGTATACAGTCCTTAGCACATACAGTAGCCAGGAGCCAGCCCTCTCTACTCAAAAGTCCATACTTCTGTGATATTGGGTCCTTAAACTCAGACCCAGCTGACCAGGCACCTTCACTCCGCAGCGCTACAACAAACCGGGCTGGGAGTGTGGGTGTAGCAGTGTGCAGACTATTTGGGCTACTGGCCCTTTCAGGAGAGTAGAACGAGCATGGGAAGGTGCAGACGCAACCAGTTCTTGCCTAGATACATCCCTCTCTAAACTACTCTTCCTCTGAAGCAGAGCTTCTCCTCAGCTCCTGCTTCCCCAAGGTCCTCACTAGGCTGAGCCTTGCTCAGGCTCTTGAGGCTTTGGACTGGCCTAGCTCCGGCCGAGCCTAGGTGTGAGGCATTCAGAGGCACTATCCTTTTTTACTCCAGCACCTAGACTCAACTTGCACCTGCACCTCCCCATGCTCGTTCTACTCTCCTGAAAGGGCCAGTAGCCCCAAATAAACTGCTTCCTGCTACACCCACACTCCCAGCTCGGTTTGTTTTAGTGTCTTGCCAGCTGTTAGTGACCACTAGACAGGGGCACGGCAGCAATTCCCATCACCTCATGCTACGGCTAGAACTGAATCAAATAGTAAAATGATTATTCACAGTTAATATCTGCCATTCTGGATAGTTCGGTGGAGATTAGGTGAGAGATTTTTGTATATTAAAAAACAAAACCCCAAACCCATGCAGCTATTTAGAATGCGGATGGCTTTTGGATCTAATTCGCAATAACATTAAGATAGGCCAGTCTGGGATCTTATAAAGCTTGACTGTCATTTTAAGAAACATTACAGGAAATTACAGTGGTAAAGGCAAATTCTGTATTGTCCCCCTTTGAATGCCTCCTGACAGTGCCAGAGGTTTTCCAGCAAGAACGCAGTGTGCATATGCACCAGAGAACGTGCCCTCACGAGGTCAGCTCAGGACCTCATGAGGGTTGACTCAACTGACTCGGCAGCATCCAGCCACACTTAGGAGCCGCAGCAGCACACAATGCAGTCTGGTACACATGGGTACCACCAGGTCCCCTGAGCATTACCAGTTGCTGCTGAGGCTGAAGATGCCCCCTTCTTTTCCTCCTTTCCCACCTCACCCCCTGGTTTGCTGGGCTCCTGGTAATGGAGCCAGATCCACTCCCTTTGCTCATCCGGGCAGCCAATGGAGCTGGCTCCTTGTCCTCATTCGCTCAGGCTACCTCGCCTTTCCACTGCTCAAGGAGCTCAGCTGGCCGTGCTACTGTTGCAGGAGCCTCCCCCTCCAGGTTTGCAAGCGTGAAGAAGCCATATGTGCATAGCTCTGTATGTGTGCATGCTGTGCGTGGTGCTCTCTGTGTGTACGCATTTGTGTGTGCGGTCCCACCCTGCCTCCACCTCTGCACTGATTTCTGCCCTCCCCCACTTCCCTCCCACCCTGGCAACTCCCATGAACCCCATTCCCCCCCCACACACACACACAAACACAAACACGCTACTCTGGCCTAGCCACCGCACTCCTCTGCACCCATCCCTGCACCAGCAACCCCTGCCCACACAGCCTCCACATTCCCCTGAGCCCTCCTTCCCTTGCCCCTGCCTTCCCATGGGCAGGAAGGGGAGCCCTGTTCCGTCTTCTGCACCAGAACCCATCCCAACCTAGCTACACCCCTGGCTAGATGACCATTTATGAAGTCCCGCAAATGAGTGTTAGATTTTGAACTCCAAAATGGCTGGCTGCCTGCCAGCACTGTGACCATTAGAGCACGCTTCTCTCTTCGAAAGAGAAGATCTTTTGGTTTTGAATATAGTGGGATAAAAGAAATCATTCCAGACCTTTTCCCAGAGACATCACTTCAGTCATGTACAATAGCAAGTCGCAATATATTATTAATATTGAAGACTTGAGGAATTTTTATCAACACAAAAAAGGAAAGTTTTAGAAAAGCTGTTCTGCGTCTTGCTTCAAAGAGAAGTCTCTCTTGTATGTTTGGATGCTTGCCAGCTACTCTAAACCCTATTTTGGTTAAATTACAGTACCCAGATTTTCGTAACAAAACGCATTGATTTTATATTCAAAAAGATTTTTATATTTAGTCTGTTAACCTTTTGTAATTTCCACCCACAGCTTTAAAAGGGAGAACATTTTTTTAATGCTAATTGTTGTCAGTAGGGTATCTGCCACAGCCCCTTAGTAATTTAAACCCATTGAATTGTAATGCAGGTGCTGATAATTGCAGAACTGTTATTGTCGGACTGGCAGCGGCGTGCCTGTCTCAAACAATCCCTCGCAAATTGGATTTGAGAACATAAAAAAAAAAAAAAAATCACATAGTTAAAGATAACCTTAGATTCCGCTCTTAAAACAGCAACCAAACAAGAAGCAGAGATTGTGCTGTGACAGTTTGCAAGCGTCCCGCACTCATCCACAAAACAGACCATTTGGAGGACTCTGGCTTTAAAGCAGGCATCAGCGTGGCAGATTGTAGGTCAGCTATTGTCTAGCTTTAAGGTAAATGAACCCTGTGATAAGCCATTCAGAACGTGGAGCTGATAATCTCTGCGCAATGTGGCCATGCCTTGCTTACCAGCATATCCCAGCTAATATAGCTCTGGCTTGGTTTCCAGGACCAGACAGCAGTTGACCTTCCATAGGATCTTGGGCCGTTCCATCCATAGCTCTGTCTTTGTTTCTCCAGGATCAGAGGCGTAGCAAGGTTTACATGGGCCCAGGTGCAAATGATGGAATCCCCTCTCCCCCACCTGCTCCGCCAGCCAGACCACGAAGATGCTCGGTGTGACACGCACACACCCCATATGCCCCCTGACACATATGCACTTTCCATCATACACACACATTCACATACTTGCACTCTTCCTTAGATACCCACTCCTTCATGCATACACTTTCCTGTCCCTTTCAAACCTCCCCACTCCAATGCATATATGCACTCTGAGCACTTTAAAAAGCAGTTTAAAACCATTTAAAAGGGGGCGGTAAAGTGGAAAGAAAGGGGAAAAAATATATTAAGGGGAATCAACAGTGGATCCTCTTGAGAGACATGAAGAATAAAAAAGTTGCATACATGCCCTGTCCCTTGCGCATACATGCCCTGTCCCATCCCCCCTGTCCCCCACACATACATGCAATCTCCCCTCTCTCGCTCTCTCACATACTCACGCACGCATTCTCATCCACACACTCTCCTGACAGTCACGCTCCACAGACTTCCAGCACTCTGTTCCCTGAGGCAGAGTGGCTTCCCCTGCCCCTCACCCTGGCTGGGGCCATGGCAGCGTGACTTGCTTCCCGTGACAACTCCCCTTGCTAGGCAGAGCCCATGGCTTCTCCAGACACACATCCCAGACGAGCCACTGATTCCATCTGCCGTCGAGACTCTGGAAGCTCCCAACAGCACTGCCAGGTCCCCTTTGAATTCCACGCGCTCCTTCAGCCCAGGCATAACTAGCAGAGCGCACTGCTTTTGGGCTGAGCCATTTTCCAGTCTCACTCCCACCCTGCCTTTTCTCGCTCTGCTGGTTGTGCCTGGACTGGAGGACTGTGGGGAGTTTGGTGAAGCAGCAGTGAGAAGGATGGGTCCCCTTGGGCGGAGAGAGCAGGCTGCTGGGATCCCAGCCTCAGTGGCTGGCTGCAGGGTGGGGGGTTGACGCAGAGCTCCCGACTCCTGCTGAGGTGTTTTTTTTGCCCCACCCCCAAATCTCATGGCCCAGGGACAGCTGCACGTGTTGTGTCCCTATAATAGCTATGCCCCTGTCCAGGATAACAGTATTTCCCCTCCTAATGCCTTTAGGTTTGCTTTTACTGGAGGAAAGCAAGTTAACCTTATCCATATTAACTGAAGGTTTGAAGTTAATACAGATTAGTTAATCTAGAAGAAATGCTCTTTTTTTCTTCTTCTTCTTTTATTTAAGTAAAAAAATATATACAAGTTAAAGAATAAATAAAATGGCCCAGGAACAGAAACACTCCTTTCTGGACATATAAAGATCCTTCCTTATTCCAGACATGCCCCGTGTCCCCCGTAACTCTCAAACACAATATGTTACTGCTACAGTGGAACTCAGTTTATCTAGACACCTCTCCAATCTACAAAAACCATGTACCCCCAAAGTGTGCAGAGAATGGTGTTTCTACTACACAGATTAATCTCTCGTGGGGTTCTACCTAGGACATAGCTATAATAGGGTCTGGTGGTGCACCAGGGTCTACGAGTCTGGTGAAGCTGCATCCCCTGCTTCTGGCAGAGGCTCCCGGAGGACCCTGTTCCATCTTCTCTACCAGGACCCATTTTAACGTAACGAAGCCCTGGGGTCCTACTGTTGCTGGGAGCTCTGTAATCATGCATGGGTGTGGGATCACTTCCTGCTGGGCTGCAGCCTTTCTTGAAGACCAGCATAGGCTTGCTCTGGCTCCTGCAGAGAAGCCAGGAGCCTGGATTGGTGGGGAAGGAAAGGGCTTGATTGAACGTGGCAGGGAAGGTGGTGCTACCAGTGATCCATTGCCAGCCCTGACTCTCCTGTTGGCCTGGCTCCAGTGAGGTTAAGGAAGGAGAACCTGATTCCCCTTGTTTTGTCTTTGGAGTAGCTGGTATGCTAGCTCCATTTCCTGGGGCACGCAGGGGGTTTGTAAATTTGTAAGCTCTAGACTTGGTGTTGGTGTCCATGTTTCCAGTAAATATTTAATTTCACACGTTTCTGAACCATTGTTGTGAATGGCAGATGGATGAGCAAATCCTTAAAAGCCTTAGTAAATATTAGCAGATTCTGTAGATGCTACTTCTTGTGCTGAGTGGTGGAGGTGGTTACAACCTGTGCTTCTTACCAGGGATAGCAGGAGGTTTGTGGTGATTACCACCACTGGAAGACTGTTCGTTACTCTTCTTTTTAGTTTTTGTTGTGACTTTCCAGGAATTTGTGACATTGTACTAGGACTCATTAACACAGAACGACTGTACTGATTGAATTAACATCAGTTTGGAAGTCGATCCAAACTGGTGCAACAGCCACCTTCTGAGGACACCCTTATGTCTTGTTTGAGTACCATATATTGATATGGCTTACATGGATTCCTCAGCATGCAGACAGTGCCTGAGCATCAGCCGCTTAAAGTACTTTTAAGCCATCCCAAGGCCTTGTCCTACTAGATAAGAAAACTTCTACATAAAGCACTACAGAAGTGGTTCCCAAACCTTTTGCCTGTCTGACCCTATTTTGAGACATAAATTTAATCCCACGATCCCAGACAGCAAAAAGAAAAGAAAAAAAACACCACGCAAAGTATGTTGACTAGAGCCAAAACAGCTATCTGTAAGGATAACCAGATCTGGTAGATTTGCAGCATCTCAACCACCACAAACCCTCTGCCCGATGTCTGCATGGATATTTGTGCAGGCAGAGGGTGAGGTTGGGGTGGCTTAACTATCCTTAATCATCCTGGTGGATAGTGGCATTGGCTGTCCCAGGAGCTGGTTTGGGCCTGTTGGGGGCAAGGCCGAGGCCAGCCATCCTGGGTGTATTTGCTGGCTTCTGGGGGCCTTTGCCCACTCAGCTCTAATATTGCACATCAATTAAAATTGTGACACCCCACCCCCTCCACAGAAGTTGTGACCCTACTTGCCGTTCCAACCCCCATTTTAGGATTCTCTGTGATGGAGCTAGCCTTTCTCAAGACCTGTTGAGGCTTAGTGCTGAACATCTGCAGCTCTTGTTAACTTCAGCCTCTCAGAAACAGAACCTTCTTTCCTCAAATATTTCCACCAAGATTGCGTTGGCATCAATGACGGATTCTTTTCCTTCATCACAGCTCTTAGGTTTTTGCAGCATGTACTGTATGTTCAACAAGATCCACCCCTTGTAAGACATCTCAGTCCAGACAACACGAATGAAAGATAGGATAGTAACCTCAGCCCGTAATTTCTTTGCTTTCGTCAAGTTAAATTGCAACCTTGCCTTGACATACTGCGTGCTGAGTTTTCTTTTGTGTGTTTAATTGGTGCTGGTTTTGCAGGATTCGGTAGAATGTAGTTTTATAAAGAAGCAGTTGATTGAAATCTCCGTCTTCATTGTTTCAAGCTTTTTGAGCCAGCAGTGTAAAGCAAACTATTTGTTAAATCAGTTGCCTGTGTTTTACATTAGGGGAAGTTTGGGTTTTGGTATTGGAAACACGCAGTGTGTTTTCCTTATGGAAAATCTGGCAACCGAGCTCCTCGCAGCTCACTTTTATTATAGGTAATTTGAACTCCACTTTCGAACATCCGCTGTATATTTTTTTTAAGTAGTGCCGGGAGATAAATTCGCCTATATATAATATATATATAATAATCAGTATATATTTTATTTTAAGCGAACATAATACCTGTTTTGCATTGTCAACAGCTTTCCGGACAGGATTTACAATGACCAAAATGAAACCAGTTTAAGTAGTATCAGCAAACCAGACATGAGTTTCTGCTAATGATACCAGGCCTGTGCAATTTACACCAGATGGAGCCATTTCAAATGAAAAAAACAGACAGTGATTAGCCACTGAGGGATCTTTTGTGCCAGGTGCAAATTTTATTCTGGTGGCATCATATTAGATTGATGTAAACTGTTGTCTGGAAACCAAACTAGAAACAGGCTTTGTCATTTTCTCAAAGCTTATGCTAACAACCTTGGTCACTACGGTATCCCAAAGTTATCTGTCCCAGAAGTAATCGGCAGCTGAATTATATTTGGGATGTTGCCATTTTGAAACACTGGCAATACGAAGTCTAAACTTATTCTGTGTGTGTGCTGTACATGTATTTTCCATTGTTTGACCCAAATGACATTAACATTCCACATGTTAGCAACCATGCTTAGCCACAGACATTCCTTAACACTGCTTTTTAAAGGAATGTTTTATATAATATATATTGCAGATCAATTTGCAAATGCTAAATTGCCCTTTGGCCATCGCCTGCAAATGCTAATATGGTCTCCAGTGGCTTCCACTGGCATAGTTTTGCCATCAACTTTAATGTTTCTAATGTTATTCCCATGGGGTTTCCGCTGGCATATTTTTCACTTGCTGCAATTTGGAATAATCAAGGCATTTCACCTTGGAAACTGGAGCGTGGATTGGAAACACCAATTGTACCTCGATCCAAAGGTCTACATACGCAGTCCTAGCACCACAGCATAATCCTGTATGCACCAGAACTGATTTGGGAGAATAATGCATGACCCAAGGGATGCAGAACTTTTTGGAATTGGGATGTAATGGCCATAGCCTACTTTCGTTAATAAAATTGATTAGTACCAAATGTTAAGCCCACAGGAGGCAAGGAGAAACTTTCTTAAAATTGGAAAAGTGCAGAAGCTTGATTTTATTGCTCCATTATTTTTGCATGTTTGTCTTATTCGCTGTGCTCACAGTATTGGGAAATTTGGGGTAAAGAGTCAGTGAAGATGTTAAATTATAGGGCTGGAGACCTATTATGAATAAAGACACTGTTTGGATAAGATTCTTGATCTGGGTCTTTGGGATGGGTTCAGCACGTACTTACCCTTATAGATCCTGACCCTGGGGCAACGCACTTCACGCTCTTGCTCATGCACAACACACACTCCCTCACTACTGACTCACATGAGTCACACAGGGGATGCGGGGCTGGCCACCCAGGAGCATGTTCTGGGGTGTCCACCCCCAGGTCTGTCTAAAGACAATAGACACCCTTGCTTTTGCTGCATTGTGGAAAGAGGGATACCTCTTTTTAATGCCTCTGAGACAGCAAATCCAAGTTAGTACAAATGTGGCCTTGGTTTTACAATGTGCTAAATGTTCATACCAGTGGAAGCATGGGTGGAAGTGCAGGGGAGAGGGAGGGAGGGATATATCCAATTCCTCCCCAATTTTCAAAATGGAGTACATCCAAAGACCTGCTCCCCGGCTTTTGGACCTGGATTGGCTTTTCTCTCCATCTCTCCAGCAACTCCATGCCTCTTCTAGAATAGGAGCTGAAAAAAGAGGTGGGGACTCCCCAAAAGATCAGCCTTCACAAACAGCCAGCGGAGCAGCTGTAGTTGTGGGGTAGGTTGTGGGGAGGAAGTAAGGAAGAGGATTGGAATTGATTCAGGAGTGGTGAATGGGGTTCACGGAAGGCTCGTGGGGGTATGAAGAACTCTGGCTTGTGGACAGGGAGGGAAAGCAAGAGGGGGATGCTGTTAGGAAGTGGAGTGGAGGTACAAGGTGTGAACATATGGGAGGATAGAGATTGAGGCAGGAGGGGAGACTGAGTGGGATGGTAGGTTCAGTACGGAACCACAGAGGAATTAGAAAATGGAAGTGTTGGAGGAGCAAGAGAGGAGGTTTGAGGGATGGCAGTGGCAGGGCTGTACTGGGAATGGGGCATCTGAGTTGGGGTGTCCCATTCAGCATTAAGTCCAAGCTTGTTCTACTGTGCAGAAGTTGAAGGCCCTCAACATCTGACCACCATGAGGTGTTCATTGCCTTGCACAATTTGGTTCTTTGTGAATATCTCTGACACATTGGTGGATCCCAGTTTTTAGCTCCAAAAATGAATCTGTCTTCCAAAAGGTTTGCTGTTGAACACTGGGAAAGGTTGAGCGCCTGGCATAAAAAACAAATTTTGTGGTTTGCCACCTGTGTACATTAGGTGTGAAACTGCTGCCGGGAACAATGGAGCCCTGTATTTGTGTGATGTATTGGGTAACCTCAGATGTCTTTTTAACATCCAGGCCAAAGTCAATGAAGTAGAACTTAGAGATTCATTTAAGAGAGATTTTCTCTAAAATAAATCCCCAATAAAATTAATTGATGTAAATTTAAAGTTAGGGTTTCTCTCATTCGCCTCTCATTTTTGTGCCTGCAGTGTTTGCGCATTCCCAACATGTCTTTCTGTACAATTGTGCACTTTTATAGCAAGCACTATATAAGCTTTCATGGGCATCTTCTATTCCGTATATATTTTTTAATTTTTATTTATATTAAAATTTATATGCCGCCCCATCCTACCTCAGGCACCTTGGGGCGGCTAACAACATTTTAAAACATATTAAAACATAGCAATAAAGCTACAATTAAAAACAACCTAAAATCCCAAAATAAAAAACCCATACCCACCCTAACCCAACCCACCCAGCCCATCTCCCTCGGTAAAGGCCCAGCGGAACAGCCAGGTCTTACACTGTCTATGGAAAGAGGGGAGGTTGGTGGTCAAGTGGACCTCCAACGGGAGGGAGTTCCACAGCCACAGTGCAGCCACAGAGAACGCCCTCCTCATGGTTGACACCCGGGAAACCCAGGGGACCCCGAGGAGGGCGCCCCTGGCTGACCGCAGGGGCCGATTCAGGACTCGGAGGGTGAGGCGGCCCTGCAGGTAGGTGGGGCCCAAGCCGTTTAGGACTTTAAAGGTCAACGCTAAGACTTTGAATTGGGCCCGGAAGACTATCAGCAGCCAGTGCAGAGAGCGAAGCACCTGTGTAATGTGCTTGCATTGGCCCATCCCAGTCAGGAGATGGGCCGCCGCATTCTGCACCAATGTGCCGCATTCTCCGAACCAGCACCAAGGGTAGCCCCACATAGAGTGCATTACAGTACTCCAGTCTTGAGGTAATAAAAGCATGGACGATTGTGGCCCGATCCAATTCCAAGACATACGGCCTAAGCTGACGTACCAGATGTAACTGGTGAAATGCCCCCTTCGCCACAGCCGCCCCCTGAGAAACCAGGGGACGATGGACCCTATCAATGATGGGGGACATCACTCCCCCGATGTTCCCCACAACCATCACCTCCGTCATGTCAGGATTTAATTTCAGGTGGCTCGCCCTCATCCAATCCCCCACAGCTGACAAACACCGGGTAAGTATCGAAACTGCCAGACCTGGATCAAATGAAAATGAGAGGTATAGCTGGGTGTCATCAGCATATTGATGACACCTCACCTCAAACTCCTTGACAACCTCCTCCAAAGGCTGCATATACACACTGAACAAGAGAGGGGATAATAGAATGGAACCTTACTGAACCCCACACGTGAAGCCTCGGGGAGAAGATGAAAACTCGCCCAGCACCACACACTGGGTTCTCCCAGCCAGGAAAGAGCGGAACCATTCAAGAACAGTCCTGCTAATCCCTGCCCGGTCCCGCAGCCGAGTCACCAAAAGCTCATGATCAATGGTATCAAAAGCAGCCGAGAGATTTAACAGGATCAACAGGGTTGAACGACCCTGATCCAACTCATGGGAGAGGTCATTGACCAAGGCCACAAGTGCAGTCTCCATGCCATAACCCAGACAGAAGCCAGACTGCGAGGGACCAAGAAAATTGACCCAGTCCAAATGCTGCAGAAGCTGTCGAGCCACCACCTGTTCAATAACCGTCCCTAAAAAGGGAAGGTTAGAGACCGGCCAATAGCTGGCCAAGACGCCAACATCCAATGATGCTTTCCTGAGCAAGGGCCGCACCACCGGCTCTTTGAAGCAATTTGGCACCCTGCCCTCCCAAGGGAGGCATTGACTATCCCTGCCAGCAACGACCCTAATGTCTCCCAGCTAGCCTTAACCATCCAGGACGGGCATGGATCTAGCTCACAATAAGTGACTCGAACAGTCCCAAGAGCATCCCCCGCATCCAAGGGCGACGCAACCTGAAACTCATCCCTCAAAACAGGACAAGATGGGGCTTCTACTGCCTCTGACTCACCCGCTGCTAAAAAAGTTGCATTAAAACTGTGGTGAATTTGAGCGATTTTATCCACAAAAAAGTCCACAAACAAATCACAGCGAGCATTTGATGATTCTAAGTCCAGGCGGAGGGAGGCCGGACTGTCAGGACTGGGTCTTGAACCCCCAGCCCTGGAGGGTTGTAGCACTGCCTTAAGGGCTGGTGCCACTCTGGGCAGTGGGCGGGGATAATGGTCAGGTTCGGATGCGCAGGTTCTTTTCCATCTCTCCGCCCCTTCCTGTGTGACCACGCCTCTTCCCAGCTGTGCCTTGTCTCCCTGACTTTGGCTCCCGGCTTCCTGATTGGCCACAGGTGGATATATAGCCTGTGGTGGGGCCACAGGAAGCTGTGGGAGCAACTGCTCTTACCCATTGTGTGTGAATCCCTCTGTGAGGTCTTGTGCATCATTGTTCCCTCCTTTTGTCAGTGAGTCTTCTCTTCATACGGTGTGGGTTGTTTGGGTGTCTGGTTAGTTGTGTCCTCCCTGTTGTGTTCTCTGTGTTTCCCCCATTGTTCTGTGCTGCCCTGAGGGCCCTGTCTCCCCCATTGCTGTGTGCATCCCTGGAGCTCTGTCTCCCCCATTGCTGTGTGCATCCCTGGAGCTCTGTCTCCCCCATTGCTGTGTGCATCCCTCGAGCTCAGTCTCCCCCCATCGCTCTGTGCTTCCCTCGAGCTCTGTTTCCCCCCATCGCTTTGTGCTTCCCCATAGCTCGGCCCGGGTTGCCTTCCCCGTGGTCTTACGTTTCCCCTCATCGGTGTTCCTCTTAGGGTTGTTGGGTCTTGCTCTCCCTTAGTTGTGTCTTGCCTTGCCTCACCTCTCTACAGTGGGTATTCCCTTCTCTCCCCGCTTTTCCCCTCGTGTTGTCCTTAACTCGTTTCTCCCCATCTTCTCTGTGGATCTTGGAACCTCTCCATCCCCTCCTTCTTTGAACCCTTTTCTTTCTCCTTCCTGTAGCCTCAATGATGAGCCGTGCACTCTGAGGCCGGGTTCCCTGGCTGGTAAGACGAGAACTGTCTCAAAACACCCAAGAGACCGGCTGAGAGGTTTTCCCTTCTTGATAACCTTTCTTATCTGGGTTCCCTGGGCCCTTCCTCCTGCTGTTCTCTAGTCCTAGATCACCTCACCCCTATTTCCCTACTAGTGTAGGTCCCTTCTCCCCTCCTCCTCTGACACGGACTGACCAGACCCCTCACCACCCAGAACAACACAGCCGGGTGGGACTTTGCTGACGCAATGAGCGCAACAAAGAAAATCTTCTTTGCTGTCCGCACCGCAACGGCATAGGTACATAACCAGACTCTATGCCACATTGGTCAACTTCAGTACGCGAGTGACACCACCATCGCTCTAATCGCCGCCCTTCCCGCTTCATCCGCTACAGCTCCTCCATGTACCACCGGGACCTGCGTTGTCGGCTATTCGGGAGCGGATGCCTGGGGGCCACACGGTCGATGGTCTCCACCAACATGGAATTCCATATGGATACGAGGACATCAAGTGAGTGGCCATCGAGGTCAGAGGAAACATCCCCTAGAACTGTCTGAAACCTTTCTGGTTCCATAAGCCTTCGGAAGCGAACCAACCTAACTGGTTCTTCACTCTCCCGGGGGCCGCCATGCGCCAGGCTACCAGCCTGGAGGAGATAATGATCCATCCACGACAAGGGCAATGTTGACATCTCCCCCACTAACAGATTCCCCACCCCATCTCAAGGTCGGTGCAAAATACCATGTCCAGGGTATGTTCTCCAACATGTGGGGGGCTGCCACGCTCTGAGACAGGTCCATGGTTGCCGTGGCAGTAATGAACTCACGCTCTGCCCCTTCAAGACTGGCATCAGCATGGGTGTTGAAGTCCCACAGGACTATTGCCATGGGGGACCTCAGGACCACTTCTGACACCAACTCAGTCAGTGCGGGCAGGGAGACTGCCATACAGGTAGGTGCCTGATATATCAGCAGTACCCCCACTCAGTCTCCGACCAAATCCAACACCAGATGGAGACCCTCCATACCCATGATAGGTTGCACAGGAAATCTTCTCACAGACCAGATGTCCTTAAAAAATAATGGCTAAACCCCCCACCCCCGACCCTCCAGCCGCAGCTGATGCTGTACGGAGTACCCAGCCGGAACAAGCTCAGCCAATATAGGGCCCGACTCAGTGTCCAGCCAGGTCTCCGTAACACACGCGAGGTCGGCCACCTGGTCCAGGATCATCTCTCGGACCACAGTCAACTTATTAGCCACTGACCTCACATTTACCAACATCAAACCAAGGCCAGGGACCCTCTGATGATCCCCAATCACATCACCGCCTGCCTGGGAGCCAGTGAGCGGAACAGATATACAACATCTGTCCCGTCTCACAGATCAAATTCGCCTCCCAGGAGGACCATAATTTCCCCTGTCCCACCACAACCCCTATGGTTGCACCACCACCCCACCCCAGGTCTGCTGCCTCAACCTCCCCCTGGAGGCCGCCCCGGAGGCCCCCCCAAGGGAGATTCCCACCCCCCATCCTCCTCTACCACCGGATGACAGTCCCCCCCCTTCCAAAGGGCTGCACCCCTCCCTCACACCAAGGGAGTCAGCCCTTCCCACCTTAACCCAGTCCTCTTGCCCCCCACCCACACACCCCCTTTGTACATGTGCTTTGTGTATTTCCCTGACACCGCTTAGATCTCCATGTTTTGAAAATTAGAGATGTCATAAGTATAGCTTTAGTAATTGCATACACTACTTGCTTTTCAAGGAACTTTAAGTAGTAAATTACATTGTGTGTTCATGTAACACACATGAACACGTGTGTTCCTCAGGGAGCAATCAGATTTATGTGAGTTTTTCCTATGGGAAAATTGCTGTATAGTGCAAGTTACAGTAGAACTTGTGAAACTGCATAATTTGATTTTTCCTGATAACTTAATTTTTTAAGGTGTATAGACTATATCCACTCATGACTTTTGAGTGTATTAATGATTTCTTGGGAGCATGTGGTTAAAATACTGTAGTATATATGCTGACATGGTGAGTCTTCATGTCAGGTAGGCTGGAGATGGGTATTGGGAAACATCCGTTCTCTCAAGACCTGGAGACTCACGCTGACAACCAAGCAGCGCCATGTGTACATGAAATCCTGTCCGTTCTGACTCTGGGGGTTTCACGCGTGCTGTAAGGGGAATGAGCACCAGGTTTCCCTGCCCAGCCAAGATTCTAGAATCAGAAGTGATAGGATTACACACACGCCCCTCTGCCCTGCTGTCTGCTCTGACCCTCTGCTTGCGATAGGTCGGAAGAGGACCAGAAATGAAGAAACCTAGTGCCAACTTAATCTGAGCATCAGTTTTTCTCCATCTCCAGGTCCATTTTCTTAAGGTCTGCTTAAGCAGAATTTCTAAGAAGTTGAATTTTTTTACATGACCGGAGAAATTCTACTTGAGCAGATTCCACTGTAGATAGATTCCACTGTATCTGCTTGAGCAGATTCCACTGTAGACCGAACAGGACAGCTGCTGCAGTCTGTGTGTGTGTCATCCATAGGTGTCACGCAAAGGTTCCCACATGACACCTGAGCAACCGTTGTTGGCACCCAGCTATACAGATGGGCAACCAAACGATAACTTGCCCACGGTCACAGTTTGAATTTGGGGCTCTTGGCTCTAAGTCCGGCATGCTAATCATGGGCCACACTATTTCTGCAATGGGTCATGTCATATATTACCTCGTGTGCATCACTCTTCATGCTGAAGGTGCATGCGCAGGGCCCCCACACTACACACCTAGGCCTGACATCAGCAGTCCCATTTTACAAATGGGAAACTGAGGCAGAGAGTGATTTTGTTCAGTGCTACTCAATGAGGTCAGGATATGAACCCAGGGCTGACAGCTCCAAGTCTATCATGCTACCTACTGGATGCCATAGCTGCAGGAAACCTGTTTATTCTCCTGGATCATTGCCACATTAATTCAACCCTTTCTGCCCCTAGAATTATGAGAAAACCTACCTATATTTCTTTCTTAAAAGACTGAGGTTTTTTTTCTCTTTCTCCCCCTCCCCCCTTTTTGCCTATACTCATTCATTCCCCTCTCCCTCCCCTTCCTTTAATGAATGAAGTTCCTTGGCTAATTGAAGCTAGCATTAAAGACTAATGTGGTGTGTCTGGTCACCTTTAAATGAGACATATCTATTACCCCTAGGACCAATAACATTTTATATCTAACTCTGTTTAAAAAAAAAAAAAAAGTTCACTTAGAAGAGGAAAATATTACGGCACTTAGGTTTCCCCATCAACAGCTAATAACTATTTATGCCCCATTATTAGATGTCATATCTGTAATTTTATGATGCTAACTGCTTCAGCACCCTAAGTCAGAGGAGCTTACTGCTGGGGATTTTTCTCTCCCACTCCACACACACCCCTTCTCTAGTGTGATGCCCTACACAGGTGATTAGTGTGCTATAATTGAGCTGGTTGTAAAAAGATAATTAATTGACATTTCACTCACAGAGAGGTCAAGCTGCCCTGTTTTCGATCGTCGTTATGAGACTAGTCATTCTGCTGGCGCTCCCCCCCCCCTTATCCGCCCCCCCTTGAGGTGACAGGATGACCTTTATCTTGCTGATCAAGTCATAATTGTAGTAATTAAAACAGATGCAAAGGAAGAATTTTAGGAGTGACTCTCTGGTGTGATTCTTTGACTACAGTTTGCTTTGCAAATGGGAAAATCGGACTTGTTGATCGTATTAGGAAGTCTTGTCTGTCTCTCTAAGGCATTTCTGTTAGGAAGCGTTGCCTGCGCTGCCTCTTACCTCTTTTTCTGTCATGTTGTCAATGAGCTGGTGTTATAGGAATATGAATAAAGAGGCCTATAAATAAACAAGGACACAAGGTTTCTGAGGTGACTTGTGAGTGGTATCCTGCCAGGAAATGTAACTGTGCTTTAAGCTCTGTTTCCCTGCATGGGTAGTTCTCTTGCATGGTTTCAGTCAGGGATATAGATAGGACCAGGTGCAGAAGATAGAATGGCCCGTGCCCCCACCTCCCAGCAACAGGGGACATAGCTACACCTGTGAGTGTGGGCCCCCCAGTTGCACGGGCCCCACTACAGTTGCATCACCTGTCCCAGTAGCTATGCCCTTGATTTAAATCAAATTCCGACTGAGTTCAGAGATACTTCATTGGCATGGTAAGCAATAGCAGATATTGCCAAAGTGTGAAGAAATAGGGTGGCCGCACTTACTGCACTATATATTTTTTCATAAGTGTCCTGTACTAAAGGGGAGGTATGGCCACCCTATAAAGAAAGGGCAGATTCCTAAGGTATTTACCACAGGTAAAGGAGACAGGCATTGCCCACCCTGAAGGGGACTAGGTCTTCTATCTGAGACCCCAAGCCCCCTATGTCCATCGGTCACCACTGTCTATTCCTGATCCCAGTGGAAAATTATTACATAGCAAAATTAATTTGACATCTTCTTGCTTTCTCCCATGATCAGCCACAGTTTCACCTTGCCACTTTTCAGTGAAAAGTCTTGTCATCTCTGAGAGCTTGGTGAAGTATCTTGTCCTTTTTTGCATTTGGGGTAGTGAGGAGGCAATGGCTCTCCGTTTCAATCTCTCTTCCGTCCCATTGACTGCACAATCTCTCTTTCTGGGCTTAGAGTATGCTTTGTGCTATCCATCTTCAGCCCCTAGACTGTGGTCACTGATGTGGGAATTGAGAAGCACACAACCTTTATAGGGTAGCCATACCTCCCCTTTAGTACAGGACACTGTGGAGGAAGAATTATGGGATGAAGAGGTCCTTATGAATAGCTAATCATTTCAGGATTTTTTAAAATGTTTATATAGCGCCCCCCTGCCATGGCACTCAGAGCACTTCCCATAGAACAATTTAACACAATTTTTAATCCTCACAACAACCCTGTGAGGTAGGTTAGACTGAGAGAATATTGTGACTGGCCCAAGGTCACCCAGTGAGTTTCTGGCTAAGGCGTGACTTGAACTGGGGCCTCCCCCTCATCTCCCAGTCCAGATACTGCACAGTACACACAATCCACTTGGTCCAGGTGTCCTCTTCAGACAGTCTACCAAGATCTCTTCTGCTGGTTCTGTGGCTCCAGGCCTGGATCCTTCCAGGGCACCTCAGCAACTGATCTCAGAAGAAAAGTTCTCCCTTTTAGAGAGTCCTTTCCCTGCCACACTGGAGAAGCACCCCCAGGCCTTTTTCTCCCCCTTCTTAGGGTGTCCAAAGCACTGAGGCAGCAACCGAGAATGCCGCTCTGCAAGCCCTTGTCATATGAACAAGGTTTAGGTGGTACCCACAGAAAAGCACTCCTGGCTGATCGCAGAGGCTGTGATGGGACATGGAAAGAGAGGTGATCTTTCAGATAGCGGGGCCCAAACCATTTAGGGCTTTAAAGGTCAAAGCCAGCACCTTAAATTGTGCCCAGAAAGCTATAGGGAGCCAGTACAGACTTCAGAGCACTGGTGTAATATAGTCTTGGCAATTTGTCTTCCAAAGGAGGTGAACGGCCGCATTCTGCACCAGTTGCAGCTTCCAAACAGTCATCAAGGGCAACCCCACGTAGAGCGCATTGCAGTAATCTGGCATCGGGTAAGCACTAAGACTGCAGGTCAGATGAAAAGGAGAGGTAGAGCTGAGTGTTATCAGTATACTGATGGCACATCAGCCCAAACCTCTGAATGACCTTGGCCAGTGACCTCATGTACACGTTAAACAAGAGGGGAGACACCCAAGAGGACGACAAGTAATCGCCCATCACCACTCGGATTTCCCCAACAAGAAGGAGCAAAACCACGCAAGGGCAGTCCCATGCACCCCCATCAGGTGATACAGTCGTGCCAACACCACCTCGTGGTCCGCTGTATCAAAGGCCTCCAAAAGATCTAATAGGATCAAACAGGGTAGAATTCCCCTTGTCAGTCTCCAGATGCAGGTCATCAACCAAGTCAGTTTCTGTACCATACCCAGGATGGAAGTCTGACAGAAATGGGTCCAGGAATCCAACGGTATTGAGATGAGTCTGGAGCTGTTGGGCAATCACACGTTCAGTAACCTTCCCTAAAAAGGGAAGGTGAGGGACAGGCTGATAGCTGGCCACGGAGTCAGCGTCCAAAGATGGTTTCTTAAACAGGGGCTAGACAACCACAGTTTTAAGGGCGTCTGACACCCTACCTTCCCTAAGGGAGGTGTTGACAACCCCGGCCAACAACTGCCCCAACGTCTCCCAGCTGACTTTCACCATCCAGGATGGGCAAGGATCTGGTTCACAACTGGTCGCCCTCGTCGCCCCAAACGCCTCCCCTACATCATTAGGTGAAAATGACTGAAACTGATCCAAATAAACTGAACAAGACCGGGTTTCCATAACCCTAAACTCTGATTCTGTAGTTAAAGTGCCAGTACCCAAGTCGTGGTGAATATGAGCAATTTTGTCTGCAAAGTAATTAATAAAAATTTCACAGGGGGCATCAGATGATTACATTCCTGGGCAGAGGCAGACCAGGTTAACTAGGCCCCTCACCAACCAGAACAGCTACACCAGATGAGACTTTGCAGAAGATAGTGGAGAAGAAAGCTTTCTTCACCGCCATCACATCCATGACATAGTACCTTAAAAACTATCTATTAGGGGTGGGACCCCGGGCCCAATACCGGCTACCGGATTTACCGGTTACCGGTTTCCCAAAAACCGGATTCCCGGTTTAAATCCGGTATACCGGTACCGGATTTATTGCATTGGTTTCAATGGGGCGCTGTGTCCCCATTGAAACCAATGAAATAAATTAAAATAAATTCCCTCCCCCTCCCAGGCTGCGCGGGTGGAAGGGGGG
>QEPC01003095.1:2242211-2253664 GCA_003113815.1 Sphenodon punctatus
AAGTATCCTCCCCGTGGAGCGAAAGAGCGTCTGTCCCGTTCCCTTTACCCTTGGGCCTGGTTCCCCCTCTCCTCACTGGACCCGCACACCACCTTCCCCCCTGGTGAGAGCAAGTCGAAGATACGAGTGGTTGAACGGTGGGCAGGGTTCCCCGGTCTTCACTCCTCGGCGCCCTATGATGATAGGGGCCTAAGTTCCAGGTGCGCAAGCCCAAGGAACGGCCCACACACTATCCTGACGGGCATCCTACAACGCTCCCTCGTGCCGAGAAGGTGGGGCCCGGGCTACCCGTGTCGCATGCCACCCTCTGAGAAAGCCCTAACCTACCCGGCTCCTATCCCCCTCCGAGAAACCCTCCTTCCCTCGCCACTGACACCTGGACATATTTTGCACAGGCCTTGAGGCGGGGGATCCATTAGTGGGGGAGGTGTCATCAGTGCCCTTGTCATGGATGGATTATTATCTCCTCCAGGTCGGTATCCTGGCGCATGTCGTCCCCTGGGAGGATGCAGAACCAGTTAGGATGGTTCACCCGCGACAGCTTATGGAACCTGGAAGGACATTTGGGGTGTTGCTGGCGGGGATTGTCAATGCCTCCCTTGGGGAGGGCAGGGTGCCGGACTTTCTCAAGGAGGCTGTGGTGCAGACCCTGCTCAAAAAGCCATCATTGGACGTTGGCATCCTGGCCAGCTATCGGCCGGTCTCTAACTTTCCCTTTTTAGGGAAGGTTATTGAACGGGTGGTGGCCCAGCAGCTGCAGGAGCATCTGGACTGGATTAATTTCCTCGATCCCTCGCAGTCTGGCTTTCATCCAGGATATGGCATGGAGACTGTGCTTGTGGCCTTGGTCGATGACCACTCCCGTGAGTTGGACTGGGATCGTTCGACCCTGCTGAGCCTGTTAGAACTCTCGGCTACATTTGATACCATTGATCATGAGTTGTTGGTGACTCGGCTGTGGGACTGGGCAGGGATTGGTGGGACCGTTCTTGAATGGTTCTGCTCTTTCCTGGCTGGGAGAACCCAATGTGTGGTCCTGCAGGATTTTTCATCTTCTCCCCGGGGCCTCACGTGTAGAGTCCCACAGGGTTCTATCCTGTCCCCTCTCTTGTTCAATTTGTATATGTAGCCTTTGGGGGAGGTTGTTAGGGAGTTTGGCGTACAGTGTCATCAATATGCTGATGACACCCAGCTATCTCTCTCTTTTTCATCCAACTCAGGCCCGGCAGTCTCGATGCTTACCTGGTGTTTGACAGCTGTGGGGGATTGGATGAGGACGAGCCGCCTGAAGTTAAATCCCAACAAGACAGAGGTGATGGTTGTGGGGAAGGCCGGGGGAGTGGTGGCCCCCATCATTGATGGGGTGTGTCCTGCCCTGGTGTCTCAGGTTCGGAGTCTGGGGGTGTCCTGGACCCACAGCTTCACCTAGATGTCCAGGTGGCGGCTGTGGCAAAGGGGGCATTTTTCCAATTACATCTGGTGCGTCGGCTTCGGCCGTATGTCTCGGACTCAGATCTGACCACAATCGTCCATGCTTTTATTACCTCAAGACTGGACTACTGTGACGCACTCTACCTGGAGCTACACTTGGTGCTGGTTTGGAGATTGCAGCTGGTGCAGAATGCGGCGGCTCGTCTCCTAATGGGGATGGGCCAACGTGAGCACATTACACCGGTGCTTCGGTCTCTGCACTGGCTGATGATAGTCTTCTGGGACCAATTCAAGGTGTTGGTGTTGACCTTTAAAGCCCTAAACGGCCTGAGCCCAGCCTATCTGCAGAACCGCCTCGCCCACCAGATCCTGGATCGGCCCCTGCAGTCGACTGGGGGTGCCCTACTTGAGGTCCCCCTGGTTTCTCGGGTGTCAACCTTGCGGAGGGCATTCTCTGTGGCGGCACTGCGGCTGTGGAACTCCCTCCCGCCAGAGGTTCGTCTGACCACCGACCTCCCCTCTTTCCATAGACAATGTAAGACCTGGCTGTTCCTCTGTGCCTTTCCCGAGGGAGATGGGCTGGGTGGGTTCAGTTAGGGTGGGATAGGGGGGTAATTTGTTTTATTGTGGGGGTTTTCATTGTATTATTGTTGTTTTTAATCTATTTTAATATGTTGTTAGCCACCCCGAGATGCTTTTAGCAGGAGGGGGCGGCATAAAAATTTTATAATAAATAAATAAATAAATAAAAGTCAAACACCACTTGTTCTCTAACTGTCTGCCCTTCAGCTTCAGCTGCGTCAGGTCCTCCGTATACCAGGGGGACCTGTGCTGCCACAGCAGTGGAAGCAGATGTCTGCATGCAACCATGTTGATAACCATGGTCAAGATGTCATTCCACAAGGCAACCAGGTCATCGATAGCATAGCCACTAAGGTCAGTAGGTAAATCCCCCAGAGAATTCTGGAAAACAATTGGATCCATTGGCCTCCAGGGGCTGACCAACCTAACCGGTCCACCACCCCAACGAGGGCATAGGAGGACTGGGTTCTAGGCTTTCAGAAGGTAATGGTCTGACCACGACAACAGTGTTGTAACAACACCCCTGATACCTCCCAGCGCTACGCCTGTTTAAGGCAAGGGTAGTAGGGCAATTACTATATGCCTTCCCAGCATGGGGGCTGGGTTTTTTCTCTAAGTTGGAACACCTCCAAAATAAGTTTCTGCGGGCTATTCTGGGGGCCCCAAGAGGTGTGCCCCAGGCAATATTAAGGGCAGAAGTTTTTTGCCTACCCCTTGGAATTTATGCTCTACAGGCTATATGTCTATACTGGGTTAGGGTGGTTCTCTTTCCCCACCTCCCAAAAGTACATTGCTAGCCTTGGCCATGTCATCTGGCCTTGGAGATGCCTGGAAGAACTCGGTGAGGCAGGAATTATCAAAGTTGGGTTTTTCATCTGAATATTTGGGACACCTTGGGTTAAAGGCAGCCAGAGAAATTATTAGGAGACGATTGCGGGACCAGTCCCTACAAAGCGAAACGGCATTGTTCTCAACCCAGAGGGTGGCCCCAGACTATATACTTTATAAACCCTTCTTACTGGGCTGCCATTATCTTTTTACGTGGCAGGATGCAGACATACGTGCTGTTTTCCTCAAAATGAGGATGAATGTTTTCCCCTCGGCCATATTGGAGGGTCTTTATGCAGGGACCCCATATGCCCAACGATTGTGCCCCTTATGCCAGCTGGGGGAGGGAGACACTCCCGCACACATAATTGGTCGTTGTCCCCTGTTTGCTGGGCCCAGGTATAAGTTTCTGGGGGACCTTGTGATGAGCAGTGGAATATCGGGGAATGGTATACGGAGATTGCTGAATACAATTGATTCTGACATATCCAGAGCAACGGCTAGGTTCTGTTGGGCGGTAATGAGGATATTGGTCCTTGACAATGGGTTCATATGGGGTTATTTGATTTTGTATTATGTTTTAATCTCAGGTTTTATAATGGTATTGTTGTTGACGCAATCCTACCGGATATTGTATATGTTTAATCCTGGGGTGATCGCCTTGATTTGAAATTGTTATGGGCCTTGGCCAAACAATAAAACTTATTGTTCCACCTCGTGTCATGCCTGGTATAGGGATGACACGAGGCATCTGGGATAGGCCCATGGTTGTCATGGTGACCATGAACTTCTGCTCTACCCCCAAAAGGCTAGCCTCAGCATGTATGTTGAAATCATCCACGACAATAAGACTGGGTGATCTTAATGCCACCTCCACCTGGGCTAGAGCCGTTAGGGAATCAGCTGTGGTGGTCAGTACACCAAGAGGATTCCCAGTCTATCTCCAGTGAAATCCAACACAAGGTGGACACGCTCTATATCAGACAGGTTAGGCACCAGATACCTCCAAGACCAAGCTGTCTTTACAGAGCTCAGCTACTCTGTCCGCCCCCCTCAGCTCCTGAGACTGATGTTGCATAGAGTACCCAGCTGGCCTGGCACCACCTGGGGCAATACTGGCCCTGATGCTTCATCCCGCTAGGCCTCCATAATGCATATGAGGTCAGTGGCCTCATTCCAACTCAAATCATGGATAATACGAGTTTATTCACCATAGACCTTTCATTAAGCAGCATCAGTGTCAGATCAGGGGCCCTACTGGCCTTAGCCTCCAAATATTCCAAGACGAGGCTGGGTGGGATGGGGAGCGGGACACAGAGACACACACATGTTTTTCCCTACAACCCTGATGGACTATCCCCCCCCACACCTTCCCATGCTCAACACGACCCCAATAGCTGCCCCATCCCAATCCCCTTCATATAGGGTCCCCACTCCAGCACCAGATTCTCAAACCCCCGCACCCCAAATGGGCCCAAAATGGCCAGGGGAGGCAGGTGGCCGGAGAGGGTCTCCTGAGCCCAGCATCCTCAGAGGCATAGTGGCATTACTGACAGGCAGGGGGAAAACTCCTCCCCCGTCCTCCACCCCCATGCCCATACCCTCCTCTCACAGGGGGGCCAAAGTACTCCCTCCCTACCCAATCCATATCCCAGATCCCTCATGCCTGCACCCCCGTCTCTCACAAGGGGGTCATGGCACAACACTCTTCCCCCATTCCCACCCATACCCCCCTCACAGGGGAGTTGTGGCACTCCCAATCCCCCAAAACTTCCCTGAACCCCATGCCTGTACACCCCCCACACACACAAGGGGGTCATGGCATAATCTTTCACCCTTGACTCACCATGTCTGTTCTCTCATCTCTCACTGGGGGGCCAAGGCACAATCCACCTCGCCTCCAAGTTAACTGTCAAGAGAGAGAGACCTAGGAGGAAGCAGTCAAACTGGGTAGGCATTAACAAGAGTTAGAAACCTGATAAGGATGCTGATTGGCTAGAAATAGAGATTTTACCTTATGTTTAGTTGAAATTGCAAGTAAGATGGCCAGCTTAATGAATAATAATCATTGTGACTCACCATATATGTGATTCTATTTGTGCTGTGGTCTGTAAAAAATGCCCCTGAGCTGAGAGCTTCTAGCTGTGCAGCTCAAGACCCCCAGAACTCTTTTCTGAGTGCCACCTGAGCATTTAGTACAGAGGCATTCAAAAGCAAGAACTTTCGGCTTCCATTCCTGTCTCTTTCTATAGTGAGTGTGGTTGCCATATTGGTCCCAAATGTAAGAGATGGAGACAACGTTCAGATGATATCTTTTACTGGACTAACTTCTGTTGGTGAAAATGTGTATGTTTTTGAGCCATACAGGTCTCTTCATCAGGCTACAGGCAAGTTGGAACTAAATTTAAACACATGCAAGACCTGGTGTATGTATGTGAACATGCCATTGGGGAAGGTGCTAGTATTTGAATATAAATCAAGAGGCAAGTTGCAAAGTGATGAAAATGTGACAGAGAAGAATAGGGTCATTAGTATTAAAAATAAGGAGGATGTCCGGAAGACACTCGCTAAGGCAGGAAAAGGTAGAGTTAAACCATTTAAAATCAACGAGAGCAGATATCAGGCAATTACTGCAAATGTACATAATGGCTTATGAAAGCCAGATCAAAACTGAGCCCTTTGTTTTGACTGTCCAGCTAACATATGGCTAGGAGGTATATTAGAAAACATCTTATCAGGTGAAGGGAATACACATATGAAAGGAGATGAGTTCACAGCAGTTGCGTGTACAGCTGACAGAGTCTGTCATTTCTACCCATTTGTATAGAAGAGAAGGATTCTGAAGGAAGGTGGGAAGAAGGAGCAGTTTCCTCCTCATAATAAGTCTAAGGGGATGAGGAGCTAGAGAAAGCCTAATGGAAGAGGGGTTTTAGGAGATATTTGAAAGTTAGAAGGGAGGGAGCAGAACAAATGTATGCAGGAAGGGAGTTCCAGCCATGGGGGACAACAGATAAGGGTGGAGGCAAAGGAGGAGTGAACCTCTCAGCTGGGAATGTAGTAGGAAACAAGTGCAGCGAGAGAGATGGGGGAGGAAGGCCATGAAGAACCTTGAAGGAAAAGACAAGGAGCTTGTGCTGGATGCATTCAGGGAAAGGGAGCCAGTGTAGACCAGCGGAGGCTGAATGGTGACAACACCCTTTCTAAACGTCAATCAAAGGACCAGGTGATTAACAATTCTGGTATAGTTTTTGCGGATTTTTTATTGGATCTTGATCTTAATATCCTAAATGGTTCCTCTGTCGAGGATCCCAAGGGGGAATATACTTTTATTTCCCACCAAGGAACAAGTATGGTGGACTATATAGCAGTTTCAGCTGATTTATCCTTTTTAGCTGATTATTTCCAGGTGGGCAACAGCGTGTCTGGTGATCATCTGCCATTAATGCTTAGATACCATCAGGTTGAGCAGGAAAGATGGGTAGCTATAAGTGTTAATGATCAGGTTGAACCATCCGGGGGAATTGATTCTGGGTTACCCTGGAATGAATTACTTGCAAGTGCCTTGGGCAAGGTCCTTGACTTACCTCTTTGTCAAAGCTTAAGGGATGCTATCATCTCTGGGGTATCTCAGGATATGACTCTCCAACTTTACTCTAATGTCTTGGATCTTTTTAGATCTCATTTGGTAAAACAGCCTAAAAAGCATTTTAAACCTTTCTTGACATACAATCATCCATGGTATGATCTTCATGCAGACAAGCCAAAAAAGCTATTGCCCATATGTACGACTGCTATAGGAAAGGCAGGGCTCAAATACTCCCTCTGGGTTTCTTTATGCTAAAGAAGTTGTATAAACAACTAATTAGATTTTAAAAGTCCGAGTTTGCGCTTCTTCAATGGAACAAGCTGGTTACTTTGTCTCATGATGGAAATTCGGCTATGTTTTGGCATATAATCAATGGTTCAATTCAAAAAGAAAGAAATGGCTGGCTAACAGTAATTCCTAAAGTCCAGTGGGAGTCATATTATGAGGGTTTATTTTCTGGTCAACAACTACCTGTCTTGTCATCCTCGATCCCTGAGACCCCTAGTTGGCCTCCAGTTGAGGAATCTTTAGTGGTGGAACTAATTTATAAGCTTAAAAATGGGAAAGCCCCAGGTAAAGACCTGATCCCTGATGAATTCCTTAAAGTCCATAAAGACTGGTGGGTGCCTTTTCTAGCGGCACTGTTTACCTGGGTTAATGACACTGGTTGTATTCCAGCTGACTGGTCTGAGACTATTGTTGTCCCTATATTTAAGAAGGGTGCCAGAGGCCTTCCCTCCAACTACCGTTCTATTCACCATTTAAGCATTATAGGCAAACTTTATACCAAATTGCTTGAATTACGCTTATCTGGTTGGCTTAAGGAAGGAAATGTTTATACCCTTAACAGGCTGGTTTCCAAAAGAATCGTTCCACCTCTGATCATATTTTAATTTTGGCCCATTTGTCTGAGAAATATGTCTCCAAAAATAAGATTATTTGCAGCTTTCATCAATTTAAAAGCAGCCTTCGATTTGGTGAATAGATCTCTGCTTTGGGACAAATTAAGTCGGACAATTATTGACCGTAGGCTTCTGCATATGCTTCAAATTCTGCACTCCAACACTTCTTTGGCAGTTAAATACAATAAGTATGGACATCTTATGGATCGTATTCCCACTCGTGTTGGTGTTCGCCAGGGTTGTATTTTAGCTCCGACCCTGTTTAATTTATTTCTCAACGATCTGGTCCCGATTATGTCTATTCTGGAGTTTTGTCCTCCAGAGTTCTCGCCTTATCGGTGTGGTGTTAAACGCCGATGATGCGGTATTGTTCTCACAGACTCGGGGGGGACTTAGGAAACAACTGGCAGCTCTGGCAGGTTTTTGTCAGACAGGCCTTCACCTTTGGTTGAGGGTGAGCTTTTTTGAGCAGGCTGGGTTACTGCGATTTCTTACAAAGGATTCTTTTAAATCCATTTGGTCTAGGACTATGCAGAACCATGTCCACCGCTTGAGATTTTTGTTAAGATTACTATTATTCTAAGGGTTTTCGTGCTGCTAAAGCTGAAATGTCAGTTAGACTAAATGATACTGCTCATCAATCTGATCTTTCTTTGATAGCTGCCTCCCCTTCCCTTGGCCCTTTTCTGGTCCTAGCGCCTTCCCAAGGAAGGAAGGCGGATTACTGTCATCTCCATCTAACGTCCAGACAAAGTCAGTTATTTCTATTAGCAAGACTAAATGCCTTGCCTACAATGATTCTTGAAGGGAGGCGGTTAGCCATACCATTTAGTCTTCGTTTGTGCCCTTTTGATCTTATCGAGGCCGAAACGGTTGGGCACATACTTTTTGAGTGTCAGCTCTATCAGACTCTTAGGCCGTTTTCAGACGAGCGCGGCGGCGCCCGCGGTTGTTTCTCAAAAAAGCCGGCAGCCCATTCCACACGTGACACTGCCGCCGAATACGCGCATGCGCGGGCGATGCGCATCCATTTCTGGGCACGAACTGACCGGGTCAGCGATTGAGGCTGGTCATATGCGGCCGAAAATGGAAGCGCATCGCCCGCACATGCGCGTATTCGGCGGCAGCGTCACGTGTGGAACGGGCTGCCGGCTTTTTTTAAAACAAGCGTGGGCGCCGCCACGCTCGTCTAAAAATGGCCTTAGACTGCAGTACCTGGCCCCCTGTTTGGACAGATATCCTGGAAGAGCTCGGTCAGAATTGCTTTTAATTTTGGGGGATGATTTATCCCCTGAATTTACTTCTGTGGTGGCAAACTTTTTGGCTTTGACCTTTATTAAGAGAGAACGCTTTTTGAAGTTTAAGGCTGGCTGAATCCTTATTGGAACTGTGGTGGTTGGAATTTCATCTAGGGATTCAATGTACTTGTGGCTATATTATATAGAGTTTTTGGTTATATTGTGTTTATCCTTTACGTCCAATTTGTTTCTGGATTGATGTGGGAGCGTTGTGCCACTAGTTTGTAGATTATGCATATTTTTGTTTTATGATGGAGTATAATAGTATTTTAAGCTTGTTATTTCTGTTTGGCAATGGCCTTTGGCTACGCCACCATTAATAAAATTTGAATTTGAATGTAAATTGAGAGGGAAGAGGGAGGGGAACGTTTTGGGGTAAAGATGAGGTGTTTAGTCTTGGCCATATTAAGCTTGAGTTGGCAGTGAGACATCCAAGCAGAGATGTCATACAGACAGTCTGCGATACAAGACTGGATGGAGGGGGAGAGCACAGGGGTGGAGAGAGCTGAATGTCATCAGCTACAGGTGATACTGGATGCCATGAGATTCAATGAGTTTGCCCAGAAGAAAAGTGTAAAGGGAGAAGAGAGGAGGGTGCAGGACAGGGCCTTGGGGAACTCCCACAGAGAAGGGGAGTGATACAGAGGAGGTACCAGCAAGAGAAACATTGAAGGAGCAGTTCAAGAGATACAAAGAGAACCAGTCGAGTTCTGGAAACCAAGGGAGGAAAACTAATCAAGGAGGAGGCCATTTTCAACAGTGTCAACGGTGGCAGAGAGATCAAGCAGGGCAAGAATGGAATAGACATCCTTAGACTTGGCTAAGATAAGGTCATTGGTGATTTTAGCGACGAGTCTCAGTCGAATGGAGAGGGAAGAAGCCCGATTGAAGGGGGTGAAGGGAGGTATTGGAAGAGTGGAAATCAAGACAGCTTGCTCCAGGAGCTCGGAAGCAAAGAGGAGGCACAAGATGGGGCAATAGGTGGAGAGATCAAGAGTGGCCTTCTAAAGGATAGGGGAAGACAGTGGCATGTTTGAAGGCTAATGGAAAGGACCCAGTAAAGATGGAGAGCTTGATGATGTGCATCAGAGAAGGCACATGGGGAGTGGGGACAATGGCAGTTAAGAGATGAGAGGGGATGGGTTCAATGGGGCAGGTGGAAGGGTTGGATGAAAAGAGGAGGGAGGTGATTTCATCAAGGGGAGCTAGAGAGGAGGGGGAGAGCAGGGAAGGAAATGGTTAACAGAAAGCGTTGAGAAGCAGTGACTTGCCCAAGTTCACACAATGAGCATATGTCAGAGCCAGGATTGGGTTTAAGCAGATTATGGCTCTGGATCCCATGCCCCTGCTAGGCCCTCCTTGGCACTACTTTACATACCCAAACTTGAAATGCATTTGCAATGCTAAATGTTAGTTGCCACCAAACTTTGGGTGGCTTGACTGAAACAGGTAATCAGGATTTTATTTTATTTTTTGGTCTTTTTAGCTCATGGACACTTCTTCCCTTCATATGACCTTCTGATAGAAAAGGTTTTGAGTTTGATCCAGACAAATTAACTTTCCTGAACCCACTTTCCAATCCTTTCTAAAATCAGTTTACCTATTAAAAAGCAACATTTCTTTCTGAGATGTCTGCTTTTAGAGTGTTAGTTGGATACTTTGCTTTAAAAAAATAATAATTTCACAACAGTAATTAATAAAAAGAGGCAGTCAAATTTAGTAACTACAGAGTCCTTATTGAAACTATTAGTGCATTAAGAAATTGAAATTATGCTGTAAGCAATATGGTTCCTATTCATTGCCCAGAACATAAATACTGCTACTACAGCAAAAGCTAATGGAGAGAAAGATGTTAGTTAAAGAATGTCCTTGCAGAAGTAAAGGCTTAACTTTTTATAATGCCATATAATGATAAAATTAAAGCCCCTTAGAGATAATAGCACCACTTACAATTAGAGGCTCCTTGTTTTAATATTTTTGTCTAGGGTAAAGGGTTATAGTTTCCAAAGAATTGCTTACCCCACCCCCGCTCTCTTAAGGGTGAAATGTATTGAGACGCATTCTGATACATTGGTTTGCTGGAAAGCACAGCAAATGCAACATTATTCTACTCAGCCCCAAGCCTAGCCACAAAACTCCTGACTCCCAAGACATCAGTCCAGGGCTCCATTCAAAGGTGTAGCTATCATATGTGTGCAGGTGATGCAGCTACATTAGGACCATGATGCAGCTACATCAGGGCCATGAGCCTGGCGGTCCATGTCCACCACTTGCACATCATATTATTATTAGCATTTGTATAGCGCCAGCTGTGTACCTGGCGCTTTACAGAACAATAAGAAAGATGCAGTCCCTGCCTACGGCTTACAATCTAATAGACACGGAGGGGAGAGACAAAGAGAGGGGGCACAGGGAGAGACAAGGGATAAATAACATACAAGCGGATGCAAAATCTCAGGTGCATGTGCTTGACTTGGTTGCACTTAGGCAGGAGTCTGCGGGGAGGGCAGACAGTAAATATTGAAAGAAAAGTTCTAACAGGAATCAGGAAAGGCGGTGAGGAAGAGGTGGGTTTTGAGGAGGGATTTGAAGGTGTGGAGGGAGGGGGCAATGCAGATGTGGGCAGGGAGGGAGTTCCAGGCATGAGGGGCAGCAAGGGAGAAGGGGCAAAGGTGGTTAGGGGAGCAGAGGAGACGAGGGAGAGCGAGGGAGGGGGCAGAGGAGGAGTGGAGAGTGCGTGCAGGAGTGTGTAAGGAGACCAGAGCTGAGAGGTAAGGAGGAGCCAGGTTGTGAAGGGATTTATGAGTGAATACCAGGAGTTTGTGA